>JAJAGP010003610.1:0-25000 GCA_025084515.1 Ancistrus triradiatus
CAGTGCTCCTTGAGATGTTTAACGCTTGGGAAATCTTTTTGTATCCAAATCCGGCTTTAAACTTCTCCACAACAGTATCTCGGACCTGCCTGGTGTGTTCCTTGGTCTTCATGATGCTCTCTGCGCTTTAAACAGAAGTCTGAGACTATCACAGAGCATGTGCATTTATACGGAGACCTGATTACACACAGGTGGATTCTATTTATCATCATCAGTCATTTAGGTCAACATTGGATCATTCAGAGATCCTCACTGAACTTCTGGAGTGAGTTTGCTGCACTGAAAGTAAAGGGGCAGAATGATTTTGCACGCCCCACTTTTCAGTATTTTATTTCTAAAAATGTTAAAAATATCCAATAAATTTCGTTCCACTTCACGATTGTGTCCCACTTCTTGTTGATTCTTCACAAAAAATTACAATTTCATATCTTTATGTTTGAAGCCTGAAATGTGGCAAAAGGTTGAAAAGTTCAAGGGGGCCGAATACTTTTGCAAGGCACTGTATATATGTAATATTATAGATAGAAATGATATTCAAGTATACTAGAACAAAAAACTATGGGTGATAAAGTCTGAAAGCTTTAATTGGATTCAGCATGAAAACATACAGAAACTATGTGGGCTTTTTTATTTTCATTTATTTATTTGCATAGGACAAAATCTTTGTTAAACAGTGTTATCTTTCTCTCTCTCTCTCATACTATCTTTTCTGAATCTCAGTCTGCAGAGATATACTGGTGTTCAGACAATGAAAAATGTTAGGTGTTGGAAGTAATATTTGATTAAGCGAATACGATTAGAGAAAAATTGCTAGAGAATGTCTTGGGAAAACATATCCATTATGGAGATGTATTAGGTCTTCAATTTCTGAGCTGTTCTGATTGTTTCTCCTAATTCCTGCCCTTGTTCTATTAAACTGTTATCTTCAAAACAGGAGCTGTTCAGTGCCTTGTTATATTAGTGGCACTGCGATCATTCAAAACCATTTTGACCAAAAGGTCAAAAGTATTTAGACAGCGCTTCTAACTAGCAATCTCAATTATTTCAGCCACAGTCACTACTAACATATTCATAATATGAAGCATACATGCATGAATGCTCCATGTTCCAAAAATGGCAGTTATGGTTGTACTGAGCACCTCACTGACTCTCAATATGACACTTCCAAAAATTCAGTCAACTTTCTGCCCTTTCCATAATGAAACTGTTTGTCCACTTGTATGGAAAACTTGACTGTCTTGCACAGACTTAACCCCATAAGATGCATTTGATATAGAAATGCCAACAGATGCTACAACAGCCTGACCTCACAGTCTTGTTCCACACTCTAATGAAAGCCTTTTCAGAAAAGTGAAGGCTGTCGTAGAAGAACAGGAACAACGTCACATAAATACCCAGGTATTTGGATGTATTTTTTGTTGGCTATGCAGTGTATGTACACATGGCTAGTTTACATAGACTCAGTTATATTTATTTAACAAGTGCTCGAGTGGGACTGCAGTCTAGCCCACCACCACAGGGTTTGAGTCCCAGAGGTGCCTATCGGCCAGGTCTTGCATGTCCTCCCCATGTCAAGTCAAGTCAGATCTATTTATATAGCACTTTTTACAACGGAGCAGTGTCTCAAAGCAACTTTACATTATCTCCTAATATCTACGTCCAATCCCAAATTGAGTAAGCCTAGAGCAACAGTGGCAAGGAAAAACTGCCTAAGCGTTATGAGGAAGAAACCTTGGGAGGACCAAGACTCAAAAAGGGACCCAACCTCCTTGGGGGGCGTAGATGATAAATGTAAGAATGAAACTATAGTGGTGCTTGAAAGTTGTGAACCCTTTAGAATTTTCTATATTTCTGCTTAAATATGATCTAAAACATCATCAGATTTTCACACAAATCCTAAAGGTAGATAAAGAGAACCAAGTTAAACAAATTAGACAAATATATTATACTTAGTCATTTCTTTATTGAGGAAAATGATCCAGTATTACATATTAGTGAGTGGCAAAAGTTTGTGAACCTTCGCTTTCAGTATCTGGTGTGACCCTCCTGTGCAGCAGTAACTGCAACTAAACGTTTCCTGTAGCTGTTGATCAGTCCTGCACACCGGCTTGGAGGAATTTTAGCCCATTCCTCTGTACAGAACAGCTTCAACTCTGGGAGGTTGGTGGGTTTCCTCACATTAACTGCTCACTTCAGGTCCTTCCACAACATTTCATAAGGTCAGGACTTTGGCTTGGCCATTCCAAAACATGAAATTTATTCTTCTGTAACCATTCTTTGGTAGAATGACTTGTGTGCTTAGGGTCATTGTCTTGCTGCATGACCCACCTTCTCTTGAGATTCAGTTCATGGACAGATGTCCTGACATTTTCCTTTAGAATTCTCTGATATAATTCAGAATTAATTGTTCCGTCAATGAAGGCAAGCCGTCCTGACCCAGATGCAGCAAAACAGGCCCAAACCATGATACTACCACCACCATGTTTCACAGATGGGATAAGATTCTTATGCTGGAATGCAGTGTCTTCCTTTCTACAAACATAATGCTTTTCTTTTAAACCTATAAGTTCTATTTTGGTCTCATCTGTCCACAAAACATTCTTCCAATAGCCTTCTGGCTTGTCCATGTGATCTTTAGCAAACTGCAGACCAGCAGTAATGATCTTTTTGGAGAGCAGTGGCTTTCTCCTTGCAACCCTGCCATGCACACCATTGTTGTTCAGTGTTCTTCTGATGGTGGACTCATGAACATCAACATTAGCCAATGTGAGGGAGGCCTTCAGTTGCTTAGAAGTTACCCTGGGGTCCTTTGTGACCTCGCCAACTATTACACGTCTTGCTCTTGGAGTGATCTTTGTTGGTAGACCACTCCTGGGGAGGGTAACAATGGTCTTGAATGTCCTCCATTTGTACAAAATCTGTCTGACTGTGGATTGGTGGAGTCCAACTTCTTTAGAGATGGTTTTGTAACCTTTTCCAGCCTGATGAGCATCAACAACTCTTTTTATGAGGTCCTCAGAAATCTCCTTTGTTCGTCCCATAATACACTTCCACAAACGTGTTGTGAAGAGCAGACTTTGATAGATCCCTGTTCTTTAAATAAAACAGGGTGCCCACTCACACCTGATTGTCATCCATTGACTGAAAACACCTGACTCTAATTTCACCTTCAAATTGACTGCTAATCCTAGAGGTTCACATACTTTTGCCACTCGCTAACATGTAATATTGGATCATTTTCCTCATTAAATAAATGACCAAGTATAATATTGTTTTGTCATTTGTTTAATTGGGTTTTCTTTATCTACTTTTAGGACTTGGGTGAAAATCTGATGATGTTTGACATCATGTTTATGCAGAAATATAGAACATTCTAAAGGGTTCACAACTTTCAAGCACCACTGTAATTTATCTAAACTAATAAGTCATGGAGTCGTAGTTTAAAAAAAAAGTAAAATATGCACATCGGCATTAAGTAGTCCGATACACAGAGTCACTCTAGGAATACACATATTCCCACACATTCCCGTGTCCGCTTGGGTTTACTCCGGGTGCTCTGGTTTTCTCTCACAGTCCAAAGATATGCATTAGGTTAACTATTTGTGCTAAATTGGCCCGATCTAAGTATGTATGACTAGTTTCGATGTAACTGTGTATAGATGTAACCTTGTGTCTGTCGTAGCCACTGATACTGAAAGTGACGTTAATAAACCCAACAAACAAAGTAATAATTTTAATTTATATAATACTTTTCATGATTTTGATCCCAAAATCCCAAAGTGCTTTACATGCAATGGCTGATTAAAACAAGACAATATAAACCAGTCCTTCAGGGATAGTAAAACTATACACTCGTCTATAATTAGATCTATTAATATAAATTTAAAAATGAATAGTAATTAGTATAATAGAGGCATGGAGGCACAAGATTAAATCACCATCTATTTTTTCCATTCTTTATACTGTTTAGTAAGGAATACTGATTATTTTTATATATTATATCTCAATTCTGTTCTATTTTATGTGTTGTATCCATGCCCTACACTAAAAAACATGGTGTCAGACATCTCACACCTCACGGCTTTGATTCTTCCATACATAGCGCCGCCAAGATGAGAAAATACGATAAACCTGATAAAATAAGCAATTACTACACTCTAATAAAACTGCAGAAACAGAAAAAGGGCAAGCAAACTTTTAATACTGTCCATTCAAGAGGACTAAGTGAAGTTTAATGTTTCTAACTAGGTTTAACAACTCATTAAATCTCCATTCAGCTCATATTCAAGGACAATGTCAGCATTTCAGGCCCCCTGATGAGACTTCCGTGGGCTGCAAATTTGCAATAACTCTGTTAATCTATGCAAACTGTCTTTAGCCCTGATGCCATTCCAAATGTTTCACAGGCTGTGCAAAGGCGTGTGATAAAACATATTCAACAAAGCCCCACAAAGAACAACTTTTCTCCTGCAGCCTACAAAGGATTCCAAGTTTCGCTGTTCAGGCACAGCTGCCGAGAATAGATAACACTGAACCTTTTGTGGAGTGACTCAAAGTGAGTGGGTATGAATATATTAGCTCTCAACAACAGAATTTTCTATCCCTTTTTCACTCACCCCACACTTTTTTTTTTACATGTACTCTGGTAGGCACTTTTGGTCTTATTTGGAGCACATCCGCGTCCTAACACGAGAAGAACGAGAGTTATTGAGATATGAAATATGCTTGGACCTGTGAGTGGGTGGATTTAGCTCTTAGAGGACAACACCACGATGCAAGTTTTTTGGTTGTGACAAAGAACGTCTTAAGTGTGACAGGGCACGTTTGGGAATTGAGTCATGCCATCCGGTCTTCACTGTGGCCCTTAGACCTTTGCTCATGGTATTTGTTCATTTATTTCAAACCCAGCAGCTAGCTTATGGTTATGTGCTGTTGGAATGATGAATGCCAGCTAGCCCAAGCGCTGGACATCTTGTGAAGTCATGTTTTCCACCGCATAAAGGCCCGCTGTCTGATTTTGAGGCAACACATGCATCCTTTTGTGCCCTGTTATTCAAATGGGGCTCAATTTGAAAAGTGGGCCCATTTTAAAGAAAAGGCCAGCGGTTTTAAAAGGACAGTGTACATGACCAGTAATTGGGACAAACATGTCATTCTAAATGCCTCACAATACTAAATGCCTCACAATACTAAACCAAAGAATGTGGGAATGGCACAAGAAACAGAAGTCTAACAGATGTGTAAAGGCTGGGTTTGCCAATAGTGAATATCTCATACGCAATTAGTTTTTCAAATAGTACAACTGTGTCTATTGTCTGCAGCTTTTTATCTCCAAGGTGGCAGAGAGAAGTTAGTCACTTGCTTGGACTGGAACACTGTGGGCGACCGTTTGATAACCAAAAAGGACTTGTACATACATATATGTTATATTCTACCATTTAGCAGCTGGTTGAAGATAATCTAACACTTCTGTTCACTTAAAGGAAGAAAACCAAAATAATTGAGACTAGTTTGTCAGTTTGGTCAATGATTTCTGCTTGGGTTACAAGTGGCATTAGTATGGTCGATACATAGTTTAAAATAAGATCTGAAAGGACAGATGTTACATTTTTAATAAGCAAGCACAAGACAATGTGTATAGGAAAAACTGGGGAAATGTGTACAAGGCCATGAATAACCCTAGAAATGGTGAGAAAACTGTTGTGCTCGCACACTTATGAAGGATTAATTGCTGTTAGAGTTGGTTGCAGTCAAAGGAGTTTGAATAGCATCCTGAAGAAATCAGTGAAATACATAAACTTTCCAAACTAAGGAACAGAGCCTGTCATAAATGAAGAAGTTTTGTAGTTGGGTATGACCAGTCTTTTAGAGCTACTGCCATTAGTGCAGCTATCTAGAGTTGGGTAAGTACCACCAATAATGGGTGACTAGTGCATTTCCATGCTTACTAATAACTTATATAAGATTTTGGGAAATACCAGATTATTCAAATGAGGCATGTAAACGGCATAGTACATTATATTTAGTTGTACTGAAGTCATTTTTATTTATATAGCACTTTTTACAATGGAGCATTGTCTCAAAGCAACTTTACATTATCTCCTAATATCTACATCCAATCCCAAATTGAGCAAGCCTAGAGCGACAGTGGCAAGGAAAAACTCCCTAGCATTATGAGGAACAAACCTTGGGAGGACCAAGACTCAAAAGGGGATCCAACCTCCTTGGACACAACCCAACTTCGTTGTTATATTAGTGGCACTGCGATCATTCAAAACCATTTTGACCAAAATGTCAAAAGTATTTAGACGGCGCTTCTAACTAGTGATCTCAGTTATTTCAGCCACAGTCACTGCTAACATATTCATAATATAAAGCATACATGCATGAACGCTCAACATACCAAAAATGGCAGTTACGGTTGTACTGAGCACCTCACTGACTCTCAATATCAATATGATATTTTAGAGTTACTGCCATTAGTGCAGCTATCTAGAGTTGGGCAAGTACCACCAATAATGGGTGACCGGTGCATTTCCATGCTTACTAATAATTTAATTACTATAAGATTTTGGGAAATACCATTTAAAACCATTTAAAAGCCCTGTTAGTAAGCTGGATTTCAGCACAATAAGTGGTACAGCAAATACAATACTGTGCAGAAGACTTAGGCCACCATTAGATTAGATATATGTTACGGGGGTGCGCCATTTAGAAAAATGACGAACCCCAAAAACCAAATAAGAAGGACGGGACCCAAGTGCAGTTAGCTCCAGATGGTTTTATTGAACTGAAATTAACTTAAACAAATTAAACTAAATAAAGAAACACAACAGGATAAATAACAGAAATAATGAAAGTCTCTGTGTGTGTGTGCAAAAGCAGCGAATATGCGAGCTGCATACCACACACACAGAGACGTACAGCGCCCTTGAAAGAAAGGAGCGGGAACGAAAGAAAAGAGGAGGGGAAATACCCTCTTATGCTTGCGTCAGAGCCGCAGCGCACCACACGCACACTCAGGCTGCGCGAACACGCGCACACCCAGGCTTGCGTCAGCAGCTCCACACAAGAGGCGGGCGGAGAGGAAAGAGCGAGACGCAGTTGAAGCGAGGCAGCGCCGGGAAGAGCGGGAAGCAGGCAGGCGCAGAGGAGCTGTGGAAAAATAACAGCAGCGCAAAAAAACACTTATTCTACTCTGCCCTAAGTCCATACGATGATTTACCTCACGTCTCCCGACGCTTACAAAATCATGTACTCATTTCACGTGACAGATCACAACTAAACCCTGAAATAAATAAAACCGAGAAAACCAAAAAGCAGGAAATAAGGGGAGCAGCGCGGGAAGTCTAAAAAGAGCAAAAAGAGGACGGTGAGGTCTCTGTGAGACGTTGTGAGGGTTCTCTTTGATCACGCTTTGCCAGACGAGTCCTTTTGGGCAAGGATCGGGGGCTTACGGAGCGTGTCAGGGTTCGTCGAATGATCCGCAGCTACTTGCCTGCTGGCACTGCGCTTAAATAAGCCAAAGGCAGCAAGCGAGGATTCATTAGGCTGTAATCAGCCACCTTACTGACGAGGAGGCTATTACAGAGCTGCCATGGGATGTCACCAGGCAAAGGTTAGCTCAAAGCTACCCCTAGCGGCCCAACGGTGGCCACCCTGGACAGTACCCCCCCCCCAAGCGGGCGGCGTCCGACGCCCTAAGCGAATACCTCGCGCCCTATGGCTTGCCGAAACACGCTCGGGATTGAGCGTCTGGGCATATGGGGAGGCCTGGTAGGAAGGGACCCACCAAACACAGCAAGGGACTGAACGGGAACGGGTGGGACAGGTGCTGGCAGGGTCCCGGCGCCTACCGGCAGGGCCGAGTGACCAACACGCTGGTATCGGAGGACACACCGAGGACCGCTGGCTGAGGAAAACTGGACTCAGCGCTCAAACGCAGGAGCCAGGAAATAAGGAGTACGAGTTCGAGACCAGCGGCTCAGGGACAAAACAGGACTGGCAACTCATGGGCGAGGTTTGGCTTGTTTGAGGACGGAACCCGACATGGCGGAGAAAGAAAGAAAGAAAAGAGGCAGGATCCGGACCCACTGAGGCCAACAAAAAAGGCCGGGGCCAGGGATCTGGCACTCGAATAGTGCCAAGGACCTCAAGGGACATGGCAACAATGGCGACCATGGCGACGAGGAGGAAGCGGGTCTGAAAAGAACGAGCACAGGGGTCGGCAGTGACGACCGCGTGTGCAAAAATACCACAGGCGTGGAGCTTTCCTGCTCAGACGGGGGGTTGGGGTGTAGGGGCACAATGAGCAATGCAACAGGGCAGGCAACAATGAGTGTCCTAAAGGGAGTCTTGCCTGCTCAAACACACGGACCAACTTGCGTGGCAAACCCAGGTACAGTGCAGGGGGCGCCAAAAATGCTCAAGCCAGGGTCTGGACTGCCCAGGTGCCGGAGCTCAAATGGCGCGACGAAGGCCCAAGTTGAAAGTTGGGGGGCGCATGTGCGCTAGTTCTTCAAGCTTGAGCGTTTCCAGTGCGCTCGTTGAACAGGACTAGGGGTGGCGCTGTAAGCCTCTTCGTGGGAGTCTTTGTGCGCGAACACGGCTTCTTAATGTGAAATTAAGGTCATGTACGGGGGCCAGGCGGCGCGAACTGCCTCACTTCGTGGAGTCTTGTGCTGAACACGGGGCTTGCAGGCGCGGCGGGCCCAAGCACAGGGCCAGGGGGCACTAAACACTGTGAAGCACGGGGTCTGGATTGCCCACGTGCGGGTTTAAAGCCGCACGAGGACCTGGAACGGAGGGCGGAATAGCCCTTGCTCGAGACTTGGCGGCGTTTATGTGCCGAGTACGGGGTCAACGGGCGCGGCGGAGCTTCTAGAAACGGAAGCTTGGTGCTCAGGTCGAGACGTAGCGGCGCTATGTCCGAGAGAGGGTCAAACGGGGGTGAGGGCGATCTCTAGAACGGAGCTTGGCTGCTCAGGTTCGAGATCGGCCAGCGCTATGTGCCCAAGTACGGGGTGGTCAACGGAACGCGGCGGCTCTAGAACGGAGGCTGGCTGATCCGTTGCGAGACTTGGCGGCGTTACGTGCACGAGTACGGGGTAAACGGCGCGGCGAGCTCTAGAACGGAGCTTGGCTGCTAGGTTCGAAGACTTAGCGGCGCATGGGCCCAAGTACGGGTCAACGGACGCGGCGGAGCTCTAGACGGAGCCTGGCTGCTCAGGTTCGCGACTTCTTGGCGGAGTTACGTGCCCAGAGTAAGGGGTTCAACAGGTGCGGCGAGCTCTAGAACGGAGCTTGGCTGCTCATGTTCGAGACCTAGGGGCGTTACGTGCCCGGAGTACGGGAGGGTCAACGGGCGCGGTTGAGCTCTAGAACGGAGCTTAGTGTTCAGGTTCGAGACTTGGTTGGCCCTCAGTGACCCTGAAAAAAGACCCCACCATGGGGACTTACGGAAAGGCGAAAAACTCCGCATCAATGGCCCGGTCGTACAAGCTCCATAATAAAGAGGGTTGGCTCGAGCTGGTCTCCACGCTCGCTTCCAACACATCCTCATTTAGTGCCTTGTAAAAAAAGAGAATAAGGACCTGATCATTGAACCGGATAACAGCCAGGGTGTTAAAGTTCTCCTACCAACTCTAAGATTGACCTGGTCTCTGGTTTAGGTCCAGCATTTACCAGGGGTCCTAGGAGAGTCGGCCGTGGACTACGCGGGCTTCCTGAGTGGAAGTTGCGCTCCTGCAAGGAGTCCAAGGGGCGCAGGAGGAATCGGTATCTAAGGACCGTGATATCGAGGAGCAGGGAGTCGGCGGCGACGACCGGTGCGACTAAACCCCCCAGCCGTGGAGCTTTCTTTTTTTTGCTTCAAACGTGGGGGGTAGGTGGCGCAATGGGCCTTGCTGTACGGGGCCGGGCGGCGCTATTATGCCTCTCCGTGGAGTTGTATGCTCAGACACGGGTGTGTGTGCGCGGCGGGCCCAAGTACAGGGCCCAGGGAGGCCATACGCTAGGCACGGGGTTGAATGCACGGTGCGGGAGCTTGAAAGTGCGTCAAGCCCCAGGTTCACCACTGGGGGGGCGAAGTGCACTCACTCTTCCAGCTTGAGCGTTTAGTACGGGCTGGTGAAGGGGCTAGGCGGCACGGGTAAGGCCTCTCCGTGGAGCCTTGTGCTCGAACACGGGGTCTTAAAGGCGCATACGGTTTCTGGTACGGGGCCCCCCAGGCGGCGCGAAACTGCCACACCGTGGGTGTCTTCGTGCTCAAACACGAGGCTTGTGTGCGCGGCGGGCCAGGTTACGACCTAGGGGGCGCCATACGCTCGGCACGGGGTCTGATGCCCTGTGCGGAGCTTTGAAAAGCGCGGCAAAAAGCACAGGTCACCATGGGGGGCGATTGCGGATAACTCTTCCAGTAGAGCGTCGTGCGCTTGTGAACGGGGCTAGGCGGCGCTTGTGTTAAGCCTCTCAGTGGAGCCTTTGTGCTCGAACAGGGGCTTTAAAGGGGGAAGACGCATAAGGTATCTGCACGGGCAAGGCGGCGGCGAACTGCCACCACCGTGTGGGGAGTCTTCGTGCTCAAACACGGGGCTTGTGTGCGTTGGCGGCCCAGGTTACAAGGACCCTAGGGGGCGGCCATTACGCTCAGGCACGGGGTCTGACTGCCTGGTGAGAGCTTGTTGGAAAGCGCAGCGAGCCAGGGTCACCACTGGGGGGGGCGCTGTGAGCTCACTTCTTCCAGCTTGAGAGGTGAGTGCTGATTGACGGGGGGCTAGGATAGGTGGCGCTATAGACCCCTGGCATGGGACCAGTGTATACTTGGAGCCGTAAAAGGATTACCATCCGCCCTTCCTGCACGCTGATTGAGGCGGGTCTCCGCCGATCTGGCCAGCTCGATCAGGTCGGTCAAAGGAAGAGGCGGGGTGGAAGGAAAGCAAGACTCAAATGTCCACTCATTAATTTGAGCACTGATCTAAAGGGCCTCCATTAGGAATGGTCCATGCAGGCCGCTCTGGCGGCCCAGGGTCGAAATTCACACATATTCCTGTACTCCCGAAAAGCTTGCGTAATCTCAACGGACACTGATAGTTCGGGGTCAGGAATATAAGTGGCTGAGGGTCAAAAACAGGATATGCGCCACTGTATACCTGTTTGAACCCTGGATGAACGCCGACGGTTACGGACGGCGAGGGCTGGGGCAATTTGGGAGGGTTCAGGATGGAAAAAAAAAAACCATCGGCACGGGATAAGAAAAAATCCCCAGCCCGGGAGGATAAGCGAAATCCTCGGCCTGAGGGGTAAGCGAAATCATCGGCATGAGGATAGAAAATCCTCAGTGGGGATGAAAAAAAAGCCATCAGGACATGGCCAGCGTAATGAACGGCTACCAAAAAGCCGCCGTGACGGTAGAGAACCCGACGTTCTACGGTTTGTCTGGGAACACTCCCTATTGGAGGTCCCGGAGCTTACGCTGGGTCCCCTGGCTGGGCGGATCATTCTGTTACGGGGCGTGCGCATTTAGGAAAAATGACGACGAACCCCAAAAAACCAAATAAGAAGAGGGACCCAGTTGCAGTTAGCTCCAGATGGTTTTATTGAACTGAAAGTACTTAAACAAATTAAACTAAATAAAGAAACACAACAGGATAAATACAGGGAGAAATAATGAAAGTCTCTGTGTGTGTGTGCAAAAGCAGCGAATATGCGAGCTGCTTACACACACACAGAGGACGTAACAGCGCCTTGAAAGAAAGGAGCGGGAACGAAAGAAAAGCGGGAGGGGAGGAATCCCTCTCTGCTTGCGTCCGAGCCGGCGCGCACACACGCACACTCAGGCTGCGCGCACACGGCGCACACCCAGGCTGCGTCAGCAGCTCCAAACACAAGCCGAGCGGGGGGGACGAGGGAAAAAGGGCGGAGCGCAGGTAGAGAGAGAGAAGCGCAGGGGGGAGGGGAGAGCGGAAGCAGCAGCGCAGAGGAAAGCTGGGTGGAATAACAGCAGCGCAAAAAAAAACACTTTTCTACTCTGCCTAAGTCCCTACGATGATTTACCTCACGTCTCCCGACGCTACAAAAATCATGTACTCCTTCACGAGTACAGTCACACTAACCTGAAATAAATAAAAACCGAGAAAAACAAAAGCAGGCAATAAGGGGAGCAGCGCCGGGAAGTCTAAAAAGAAGCAAAAAGAGACGTGTGAGGTCTCTGTGAGACGTTGTGGAGGTCCTCTTTGATCACGCTTTTGCCACAGTCCTTTTGGCAAGGATCGGGGCCTTACGGAGGAGCGTGTCAGGGTCGAATGATCCGCCAGCTACTGCCTGTGGCAATGCGCTTAAATAGCCAAAGGCAGCAGCTGAGGATCATTAGGCTGTAATCAGCCACCTTACTGACGAGGAGGCTGATTACAGAAGCTGCCAGGGATGTCACCGGCAAAGGTAGCTCAAAGCTACCCCTAGCGGCCAACGGTGGCACCCCTGACAATATACCAATGGTATAATGATCATATGTAATTATTTCTTCATCTCATTGTTAGAATACAATCAGAAAATACAGGAAATGTGTATTAAACTGGGACAAACAATCAGAAAAAACAACTTCTACAAGCTACAGGTCCTACACGTATTTAGTGTGACCAAGTATTAAGTTCAACCTTCTACAGGCCGAAGAAGCTTGATCAGGAATGGTCTTTTTGGAAGGGTAGCAGCCAAGAAACAACTGTTTTGCAAGGAGAACAGGGTGAAAAGACTAAGATATGCTAAAGCTCATAAAGATTTAAATGAAGATCAATGGGAATCAATGGTATTACAGAGTGATGAAGTTTGAAATTTTATTGTCCAATCATGGGCAGTATGTTATAGATAGTCATTATACCATCGCTAAGACAACAAATCTAAGTGTGGCCTAAGACTTTTGCACATTACTGTAGATACACAGAATATCATAAAGGATATTTTCCTCATTTCAGCCTCTGTCCACAAATACAGCTAGATAGGCAAAAAACATTGGCCTCTGGAAAATAAAACTGAACTGAAACCAAAAATACTTCCAACAGATATTAATAAAAGACCTAAGAGTGGAATCTTACATGGTCATAACTTTGTGTACAGTCTTCATCCAACCAATCAACAAAAGATACATATTAAACTTTAAGATTATACATTGATAACATTACGAAACTGAAAGAGTGTGGCAGTTATTAATATCCCTTTTAATTCCTTATCATTGCGCTCTCCTTAACGTATAATGTATTGACTTCATTTATTCATTATCCGCTTAATCATATTCAGAGTCATGGAGCCTAGCCGGTAGCACAGGGAGCAAGGCAGGAACAACCCCAGACAGGGCGCCAATCCACCGTAGGGCAATGTATTGCATTAGACACGTAACATTCCTAGTAACACTGTTGAAACTAATGGCTGACTAATGAAGACTAGAGTCTATCAGATGAAGTGCATGTAAATGCCTTGATCGAATTACTGATGAAAATCTGGTCCTTCGGCATGAAACATGCTCAAGGTTATGAGACCTTTGTAAGATAATAAGTTAAATTAGATTAGACCAACAGCTCATTAAATAAAGAAGTTACAGTCGTATGAAAAAGTTTGGGCACCCCTGATAATTTTCATGATTTTAGTTTATAAATCATTGGTTGTTCAGATCAGCAACTTGAGTTAAATATATCATATAGCAGATGAACACAGTGATATTTGAGAAGTGAAATGAAAGTTTAAGGATTTACAGAAATGTGCCGTAATTATTCAAACAAAAAATTAGGCAGTTGATATTAAATTTGGGCACCCCCAAAAAAAAAATTACTTCAATATTTAGTAATGATCCTCCTTTTTGTAGAAATAACAGCCGCTAAAACGTTCCTTACCAGCTTCCAGTCTCTGGATCTGGGTTTGAAGGTGCTTTGGACCATTCTTCTTTAGAAAAAATCTCCAGTTCAGTCAGGTTTTGATGGTTTCAGAGCATGGACAGCCCACATTTTCAGGTAATATTAATGTCTGGGGATGAGTTGCAATTTCCAGAACGCCTTTTGTTGTTCTTTTGTACGGTTCATCTGCATGAATGACTTAGAAGGGATAGATTTGAGCAGGTTGGGGTCGTTGGCCTCGGTGCAACTTTGTCACTGATTCTTGAACATTGTTCTCCAGAATCTGAGATATTAACTGGAATCCATGCGACCCCAACTTAACAAGATTCTAGTACCGCCACTGGGCCAACATCCCACCGCATGATGGAAACCGCCGCCAAATTTTACTTGTGGGTAGCACGTGTTTGTCGTGGGATGCGTGTTCTTTTTCCGCTCTTGTAGTCCAAATTAAATCTCATTTTAGTTTCATCAGACACACAGCACTTTATTCCAAAATGAAGCTGGATGTCCAATGTGCTGTAGCACACATCAAGGGACTCTGTTTGTGGGGTCTGCAGAAAAGCTTCTTCTGCATTACTCTCCCATACAGCCTTCCTGGGCAAAGTGCGCTGTCTAGTTGAACGAGAACAGTGACACCATCTGCAGCAAGAAGAGGTTTGTGGTCTTTGGAGGTGGGTCTGTGGCTGGACTATGACTGTTCTCACCATCCTTCGCTCTGCCTCTATCTGAGATTTTTTGGTCTGCCTCGGGAGTTCTTAACTAGAACGTGCCTTGTGGTCTTCCATGCCTCCCAACTATGTTCCTCAAAGTGGAAACGGACAGCTGAAATCCTCTGATAGAGCTTTTCCTCCCTTTCCCGCAAACCCATGATGTTGAAACAACCTTTGTTTTCAGGGCCATTTTGAGAGTTTGTTTTGAGGCTCCCATGTGCACTCTTCAGAGAAGATGCAGAGGAGAAAAAAACTTCCCAATTGGCCCACCTTAACCACTTCTCATAGTTGGATTCACTGTGTATGTAGATTCAAGGGTCAATGTGAGCTTACAAAACAAATTTTTGGTCCAATAAATTAGTGCTAAGGTATCAAAATGGACAAAGGTGCCCAAATTTATGCACATGCCTAATTTGTTTGAATAATTACTGCACACTTCTGTAAAACCTATAAACTTTCATTTCACTTCTCAAATATCACGTGTTCATCTGCTAATGATATATTTACCTGAAATTGATGAGCTGGACAACAATGATTTATAAAAGAAAAGATTATGAAAATTATCAGGGGGCCCAAACTTTTTTTTCATCGACTGTAAAGGTATATTACAGCTTTTATTCAATCTTAGTGTTTGAATGCACTTCTGTTTGTTGCTGTGTGCAATTTGTGCACCATACATTACACGGTAACATCCTGGGTGGGCTTCAGGACCCACACATCGGCATCAACAAACGCACCGCATACATGCACATCCACACGCACATACCACACACACACTGATGAATCATTCTTATGGGGCTTCCTCAACTGACTTGTGTATACTGCAGCTGTTTACTATTACTATATTTCGTTTTACACCTACGCATAAAACCCAGCCTCGAAACCAAAAGGAAATCTTTTTGCTCATTCGGTTTTTTAAATAAAAATGTTGTTAAAATATCAATATTCCTGTACCAGTTTCACAAGGATAAAAATGTAAAATGTATTTCTCCTTATGGGGTGCCTCCAAAGTAATACACACAACACACACACACACACACACACACACACACACACACACACACACACACACACGTCTTCTGCCTTATTAGCAGTGACATCTGATGCCACGACTGGGAAAACGAAGCTCAACAATTGATGTCAGTGCCTTACAAATTAAATAAATGGGGAAACGCTATGGTGTATTAAACACACTAAGTCCCTTTAATGAACAGTCACACATTGCTGCGCAGCATCCTGTGGCAGACACGTCAAACATGAGCTGACTAGAAAACAGCCAGAAGAGCACAAAGAGGGAAGGAGAGCAGAAGATCAATGAATGGTCTACTTCTAATAGATTGAGTAACAGTTCAAAAAAAGTGGTAGTTAAATAAACCGTATGCTGGCTCTAAAACAATTTGAGCAAAAAAAGTGGGCAAAAAAGGGGCACATTTTGCGCTCCTTAATACCGTTGAGCATTGTTTATACACCAGAGCCTACCTGAGTAGTGTTCCATGTCTATCCCTTTATGACCCATCTTCTGATGGCTACTTCCAGCACTATAACGTGCCATGTCAGAAAGCTTAAATCACCTCAAACTGGTTTTGATTTCATTGTATTCAAATGGCCTTCACAGTCACCAGACCTCAATCCAGTAGAGCACCTTTGGGATGTGGTGAAACGGGTTATCATGGATGTGCAGTCGACAAACCAGCAGCACCGGTGTGATGCTATCTGCTACATGTTTCTAGGACCTTGTTGAATCTATGTCATGAAGATTTAAGGCAGTTCTGAAGGCAAAATGGGGTCTGACCCAGTACTAGAAAGGTGTACCTAATAAAGTGTAGTTCAAACCAGTCAAATATGGGTTACAAATTGTTTCTGTACAAGTAGAAACATTACAGACTATGATGCCCTTCATAAGTAGGTTTCAATACTTATTTTTGACCCATTACTAATGGAATACACACAGTTTAAACAAACTCAGATTTGTCACATTATTCTCAGTCATTTTTGTTATTACAAAACATGGTTCTAAATGCATTATGAATTCAAATTCGTAGGAAGTGTTATTGTGACAGTGGGACCCTGGTCGGCATCATGTGCCACCGACCCATAACCCTGCGTGTTGGGATATAAAACATCCACAACCAAAAGATCAAGCATAGCTTAATCTATAAACAGCATTTTTTCTCAAACCAGTCAAAATCTGATGTACAATTTTGTGTGGTAAAGACATCACTACAGATATGAAAGGAAGCATCTTGCCTCACTACCATTAGATTCACCGTGACAGACTACGATACATGCAGTAACCCCTTTTCAATATTTAGAGCCCTTTTGGTCTAATACTCCAGAGTTAAAACACACTTTCGGTGGTCATATTATTCTCACATACAGCCCCACAATCACTAGTGTTGCTATCAGTAAATCTGGCGTAATGTGTGCAGACGTTGTGGGTGGGATGAATGCATTAGAGCAGCCAGACATCTCTTATTTTCAGGCAAGGTGCAGAGCAGGGTGGTGAGAGGAGACAGGAGGCGAGAGAGATGGAATATCTAAAGGGGTTAAGTGCTGAGGTTACCCATCCACGGAGCATAAAATGAAGCCTCTCACTTTGATGGACACCAGAACTTGGATCCCTGATGTCCCAAAATATTAGGTTTCTCTTCTAATAATGTTGAAAATATTGCCTACTGTCATGATTAATCTGGCCGCGCACTAGCACTGATTGCAGGTGACGCGGTCACAGCACACTGCTCGTGTTAGTTTCCACACACCGTCAGCTTCACTCCCAGCTCCAGAAGAGCCAGCCAGCTCTGTGATACCAGCTTTCTCCCTCTGCTAATGGATTGTGACAGCCAAGAAGGAAACCTTTGTTTTAATTCAAACAACAAAGCCAAATAGCAAAACTTATGTATGTGCCCAACTTTTTCTCCTTTGCCCTTTTCCTATTTTGTCTCCCCCACCCCAATAGCGACCTTTTTCTTCACAGTTGGTGCAAACGGCAGGTGATAACACTTGCATACAAAATATTCCTTTGCCAAGCTGAGTTATTTGCAAATGTGGAGGACGTCAACAAAACATTTGTAAAATCACAGGCATAAATTATTGCACACAGTTCAGCAAGTTTCACATGGCACTTTGTCCACGCACAGAACAACGAGGTCCTTTCTTCGGAGGGATGAAAACAACTTTGACCATTCCCATAATCAAATCTGTAGGTCCCAGTGGTCCATCAGAACAGGGACTCTGGCATTCTTTGCATTTGTCATGGTCAGACACACTGTTTGGCTCAACAATGGCAACATTGATTTTATTGCGCCAAGAAATTTGGTTGAGCTGAGCAAACTGTGCATTAAAGAGGGGGAATACCATTTTCAGCCATTCCCATGAGGCCGAGAAGGTCACCGTTGATCCCACACCAAAGAATCCCCAGACCCACCATCCACCCCTATTCATCCATCCAAATCTTGGTCCATCTGCCCATGATCTCATACTGAAAACTAGCCTGCCCAGTAAAACCAATGCAGATTTTTATTTCATGCCAGCACAGAGCAAGTGTTACTTCCTGTCTTTGCTGGCTTCCCTCTTACCATGATGCTATGCGACTGAAATAATTTACCCTGTTGTTCCTCTACAATCGCTCCTTGTTTACAGAGCGTCAATACCGAGATTCGATAGGGGGAAACGGTGTTTTGAGAACTGATGTTACATTGATGTCCAGTTACCATGGGGCCACAGTAGCAGCATGAAGTCATGACCTTCCTGTTTAGCCACATAGTAACTTATTGAGTTGATACAAATTACCCTGATTCTTTATCTACCAATTTAGCTGCTGGTAGTGGGCAGGGGTCACCAGTCTCCATTCATGGGGGTGGCTTTTGAAGTTACTGCTACCACTGTGAGACTTTAACACTTTGCCCCATGCAGTGGGATGGGAGGTAAGAAGTGGGGGCAGTCTTCCTAGACAATGAGCACCATTGCACCCCCACGCCAAAACACTCAGATCAAAAGAACCCACTGCTTTCGTCTTCAGTTTGCGCTGGTGACCAGCGCCGGACATGTTATCCCCATGGATATAAATGTTTTAGTAGAGGTGACTCCTTAGGCCCCTGTTTTCTTGGTTCCGCTCTAGCAGACTGGAAAGTAGTAAGAAGGATTCCCAGAGAAAATCTAATTATTCAGCAAACCATAACAAACAATCAACAAGAGAAATACAATATAATTATAAAAAAGGTTATGCACCCCTATAAAAAAACATATTTTGTTGATTTTCTGAAAATAAGAAGCTGCCTCAGCTGCCTCAGCTGCTAGAGGGAACTTATCAACATGAAAACTTTAATGAACTCTAATTGTGCTGGTGATAAAGCAGGTGCTGGACTAAGACACAATATAAATGATTATGCTTTAAGGCACAATCTATTTCATGCACATGCACATGCTTGTGAGGACTTTGCATTGACATAATGATCACTAGCCAATTACCACTACCCCTAACCTTAACCTCAGTAACCTAAAGCAAATCTTTTGACTCTTTTGGGTTTTTTTAAATGAAAGGTACGGTTCTTATAAAAATGTCATCTATCCTCATGAGGACCATGTATGTTTGTTTGTTTATTTGGTTTATTTGGTTTATTCAACATCACCATCAGCATCAATGGACATTTCATTTGTTCCCTTTAGGTTTATTTACCAACTAATAAAATGGTGATGGTGGTGTGGGCCCTGCCACTGTGGTGACCCTGATCTTCCAGCCAGGTCAGACATCAATGTTTTTTGTTTATTTAGTTTATTTAAAGTTGCTCTTCAGCATCAATGGCCATTCAACGACAGACAAGGTTACATCAACACACAAGGTTATATCAAAGCTAGCCCCAGATATTTACACAGATCAGGCCAGTTTAGCATAATTAATTAACCTAATGCATGTCTTTGGACTATTGGAGGAAACTGGAGCATCGTGGACACTGGGAGAACATGCAGACTACACACAGAAAAGACCCAGGTCGTTCCACCTGGGACAAACCCAGGACCTTCTTGCTGTGAGGCAACAGTGCTACCCTCCGAGCCACTGGGCTGCCCTTGGTCAGACATCAAATACATGCACGACTGGCTGTGTCTGAGGGAGGTGAGATCGGATCATCCTCTGGCACTGCAACAGTGACCAGGGCACGCTTATGCTAAACAAGACTTGAGCAATACCGTAATATATCCTGTATGCTAATTAACTGATCAGTACATATGCTCTACAAGTCAGAACTCAAAAGATTTGAAGATTCATATTTTACCAAATGGTAGCGTGATTCATGCAGCATGTAATATTCAAACTTCCTGTCAGCAGGGAAAATATCATGATTTACAGCCAGTATGCATATTTGATTGCCAATCAGTCTTCTAATCAGCTCGTCATGAAGTCACTGTGCTGTCTCCATCTGACAGATGATGAAGTAACCGAAACACAGATGGTGGATCCTGAACAATAAGGTTCTCGCTTCCTTTTGAAAATGATCAGCTTCCTGTGTGACACTGATGCATCATCAGACACTAAATGTTTAAACACTAAGTTTGATACCTCATTGTTATAACAACACATGGACAATACAATTCACTATACAAAAGGGAAGATTTCATTTTCTCTTTGGTTCAATAAATGTAACAAGTACTGTAGTAGCTATATGGCAGTGTTTATCTCAGAAAGAGCAGCTCTCAAACATGTGATTAGCAAAAAGAATTGAGTCAAGATGGCAGACTATTCATATATTAAGGAGCAAATGAACTGAATTGTCCAAGTTTTCTAGCACTGAAGAAGTAAGAAAAAGTAATTCTGCATAGATATGACCTAAAATCTAAGAACAAGTCCTAAAAGTAGACGAAGAGAACCCAGTTAAACAAAAGAAAAATAATATACACAGTGATTTGAGGAAAAGATCCAATATCACATATCTGTGAGGGGCAATAGTATGTGAACCTCTAGTATCAACAGTTAATTTGAAGGCGAAATTAGAGTCAGGTGTTTTCAAACAACTGGATGACAGTCAGGTGTGAGTGGACACCATGTTGTATTTAGGGAACAGGGATCTATCAAAGTCTGATCTTCAGAACACATGTTCGTGGAAGTGTATTATGGCATGAAGAAAGAAAATTTCTGAAGACCTCAGAACAAGACTTCAGGTCACTCCAGGAGTAAGACATGCAACAGTCATGAGGATACAAAGGAAACGTCTGAGCAACTAAAGGCCTCTCTCACATTGGCCTCCACCAGGAGAACACAGAACAACAGTGGTCACATGGCAGAATTGCAGGAGAAAGCCAGTGCTCTCCAAAAAGAATATTGATGCCCATTTGTAGTTTGTTAAGATCACAAAGCCAAAATTGAACTTTTAGTTTTAAATGTTTGCCTGGAGAAAGTAAAACGCTGTATTCTAGCAGATGTTCCTTTCACGGTCTGTGAACCCTTAAAGTGGTAGAATACTAGTTTGGGCCCATTTTGCTGCATCTGGGCCAGGGTGCCTTGCCATCATTGATGGAACCATGAATGATGAATTATGAATTACACCAGCAAATTGTAAAGGAAATATCGGGATATCTGTCAGTGAACTGAATCTCAAAAAAAAGTGCACCGTGCATCAAGACAATGGCCCTAAGTACACATATCATTCTACTATAGAGTGGTTAAAGAAGAATAAAGTTGATGTTTAGGAATAGCCAACTCAATGTCCTGACCTTAATCCAATAAAAATGTTGTAGAAGGACATGAAGGCCAGTAGTTAATGTGAAGAAATCCACCAACATCCCAAAGTTGAAGCTATTCTTTATGCAAAAATTTCTTCATGGAGATGTAGAGGACTGATCAACAGTTAACAGAAACATTCAGTTGCAGATGTTGCTGAGCAAAGTGGTCACATCAGATAATGAAATAATAATATAAGTATAATATAAGTATAATATGTTATCTACTTTTAGGACTTGTAGGAAATCATCTGATGTTTAGGTCATATTTATGCAGAAACATAGAAAATTGTAAAGGGTTCACAAATGTTCAAGCAGCACTCTATTAAGCTCACCAGATTTAAAACAAATTAATTTTTTCCATAATACTTAGTTACACACTCTTCTTATTAGCATCACCAATCCTAGTTCTGATTTGACACTTCTAAAGCAGAGAGGACCAGGGACCTTGTTCAGGGTCCCAACAGAGGCAGATTGATGAAGTGGCCATTGGTCAATATGAATACTGTCTGGAAAACTAAGTAAACAGATAGCTTAGAAACAGCTAAGAGATATCTCTAATAGCACCACAACCTCGTCTTCCACAGATTTACCCATACTAATTGCATAAATGGAATTTGTTAATGGTTGATGGTGATTGCCCCCAAAATGGCTTTTAATTGATACCAGTGAGGGAGAAGTGAACTTTAAACAGACATTTCTAATTATTGGATTTCAAAAGTTAGAGCTTTTTGGGAAATGTTATGGCATTTGCAAATGGATTCACGGAGCAGTAAGGAGATGGCCACCCTGCAGCTAAATGACATTAAAGCCAGTTAAAGCCCAGACCTGAAGAGAGCAAAGACACTGTTCTCAGAAGCTAAGCCTGGTATCCAACCTGAAGGGCTGCTACCAATCTGACTAATGCATTACTTTATCCCGAGAGCCAGCTACTTTAGTGTCACTCATCTTGCTGGTGAAATGTAGCTCAAACCTGTGGAAGACAAATGGTTTCTAAACGAAAGGGTATAGCCATAAGTATGTATGTCAATGCCTAAGCTAGGTTGTGATATGACATTTCAGTACTGAAACGTGGTTGGATAATGGACTTTGAGGAGTATTTCACGAAAAAAATCAACTCCTTGTCTTGACTTGCCATAATATATGTGGGAGAAGGCGATTCCTGGGCTGAATAGCAAAGACAATACTGCCATTATGGGCTTTCTGGTAATGAGACTGATGACTGATGAAGTTTAGTCAAAGTGGTCAGTAATAATCATCATTAGCTCCTACACTGTGTAAGCCAGACTCACAAGGGTCTTCCAGCCCTCCCACGCCAATGATCTCCCATTAGATGGCTTAAATCTCATTAACCGTGCCGTCCCGGTCCCAGCATACCCACAGAGAGCCAGCAAACAGCCGTGACAGTGCTCGGCCAGCACCAGACGGTGTCCCACAAGGCTCTATCCTCAGCCCTATGGCGTTTTCAGCATGGAGCCCTGTTGGATCAGGGCTCGACTGAATGGTGAGGACATGGGAGGTTTGGCAAGGTTTAATGAGGCTTGGGAGGAGGGGCAGTTCATGGGGTCAGGGTGACATGGTGGGAGAAGGGTCAGAAAAGGCGAAATTGGTGGAGAAGTGAACACTGACACTACTGTTTCATCGCTTCTTCCCTCAGGTGAGGTTAGAGGCTCAGTTCCTTTGCTTCTCCAGCACAGGTCTAAGGCTCCGTGGAGAATGAGAAGGAGGAATGAACCTGGTGAGTTCAGAGACAAGACAGTCACCCCCTGCAATGCTGCTGCACTAATCTAGTCAGGCTCTCTGAGACTTAATTAATCATCAAGTGTTAGCTGGGATGAATTTCTTGAACTATAGTAGCAGTAATGACTAATAATAAACCCTAGGTTGGAAAATGATTCGTGAAAATAAGGTAGGATTAAATTGCATGACGCAGCACTGAATGACAATCTGTTTGCATTACAGCTCCAAAATAATTAGCGCTGGCATTCAAGTCATGATTGTGTGTACTGTGGTAGTGCACAAAAGCTCAACCTTTCATTCTTTCCGCCAGCATTGAGAACAGGCCCCACCGCTGAGCCTGTCCAGCACGCTTCATTGGCTCATAATGGAGGATCAGTGTCAAAGCAGCCAACACGATGATTACATGCCAAGAGGCACAGCCATTCTTTAGTATTGATCCACTTCAACTGGTCCAGTGCTACATCTCTGCAGGTGATGTGGCAAATGTGCTAGAAACAAGACGCAGCCAAGAGGAAAAAGATAAGCTGTTTTGCGTAATCTACACACTGCCAGTGCAATGTTCACATGGACAGCACACTCACGTCCATCTCTGCCCATTTTGTAGCACAGTTGACAAACAATAGACTTCTAAATCTGGACATAATTCAATAAAGAACAAACAGATGTAGATTTAGCGGTATGGAGATAAGAGCACGTACTGGGCTTCGGATCAGTTAATTACCCAGTCTCTGTCATCAGATAAGTGGGATCAGCTATCTGATTGACTCGAGTGCTCCATTAACAGAGCCTGTTTACAGCTCAGAATGACGACATGAGAATAGAAGCGGTGGGTTCCAAAGATATTTTAACAAGAACCAGTCTCGCAGAGAATGAACGCACGCCTGATGTGCATTTCCAGTGTAATTCAGGCTGCATAAACATTATTCTCTGCACTTCATCACTGCGTGGGTGTTTTAAAATAAATAACCCAGGCACACCATGTGAATCAGTGGAACTGCCATGGCTAGATATCAATTATTTATGTGTATAGAGCTTCAAAATATTTATCTTGCAGGCAAATGGAAAACAAACCCCAAACAAGAAGAGCTGTCAGTGTTTACTCTAATCAGAGACATGCATTAATGCCCCACAGAAGAGAATGTCCACATTCTCTTCTCTTGCGAGCCATTAAATGGCTCCAAATAAAGGATATGGCCAAATGTAAAATTCATGGAATGCATGTACAGTTATGTGTGCACATGACAGACAAATCCAATAGCTGCTTGGTGACCGAGCAGGACACACGTTTATGTTGTCTCTATTCACAAGTGTCTGCGTGGGCTTGTGATGAATTTATGTATATCTCCACTCAAAGTCCTGACAAGCTCTTTCTCTGTTTAACCCAAAGATCAGTTAAAAACCCGCAGGTCATTACTTCATGAGCCTCACAAGTTCTCAAGGGCTGGGAAATTGTGTCAAATCTCTCAAGAGAACAAGAAAGACTACGAGATAAGTACACTGAGACCAGGCCTTTCAAAGGTAGCTGTCAGGATAATGAAGTGCCTCAGTCTCTGCCATTAATCCAAGACTAACACCCGGGATCAAACGCAGAATATTAACTAATGCGCATACATGCACAACGCAACACAACACAGTATAGCATGTATGCTAGATATAATGTAGAATGGGTGCTAAACCCTTATAAATACAGCATTTAATAATATATGTGAACTACCTCAGTACAATGTACATTTATGTTTAGAGCATTTAGCAGAATACTTTATCTAGAGCGACTTTACAGTTAATACAACCTTTCAAGGTACAAACAGGGGGAGATACTGGAACTTCAGGTAATGCAGCTTCAGGCTCACCTGTTTGACTGCTCATTAATCTAATCAGCCAACCACAGGGCAGCAACTCAGTGCATGTAGGTATATAGACATGGTCAAGACGACCTGCTGAAGTTCAAACCGAGCATCA
>JAJAGP010003610.1:30000-69047 GCA_025084515.1 Ancistrus triradiatus
ATCCATCAGGAAATGCAGGTCTAGTTTAATCATGGCATTGGCTGAAGAAGAAAAAACAAACTGCCAAATCAGCATTCCTTTTGTCTTCTCTCCATGACTCTGTATGTGGTTTGCAGTGCAATGTCTTCCAGGTGGACGCTATGCAAAACAAACACAGAGGGGCAAACACTTGCATGTGTGATATCCCTATTCTTCTCCTCTGAGGCTTTATTGGTAGATTACTATCAGATCACAGCTGCAGTGAGATGGAAGTGGCACCTGAGCGAAGACTCTATAATTGCTTCATTAGCAGAGTTGCTAATCCCCGTCCAATTTCTTCTCTCATTTCCCCCCTGTCATTTAACGCTGCTCCCTGTTCACCTCTCCCCATCCTGCAATCACACGGCATGCGTTTGCTTTCTAACACAACGATAACAATTGATGCTGTGCACCACAAAGGTTGTTTCGTGAACTACTGGTTGTTTCGGGAACTAACGCTAAATGCAAAACATGCTGACAGTTCAACTAAAGCTCTAAGGGCCTCACCTCACTCCAAGATTTGTCTCCTTAATTATGCTATAACTGCAAAATAGTCCTCATTCTTAACAGTTTACATGACTCATTTGATACGCAAACTTGGATCCTAACATCATGTCGCTCCCTTTCTTTTGATTTCTGTAATTACTGCTGCATTTTAATAAACTAACCATTTGAAAAGAACATGTCTAAGTATATATTATGTTGGTGTATTATTATTTATCAGCCTAATCACTTATGTTGAGCCTGCTTTGCTTGTGAAAAACCATGCAAAGGTGCTTATTTATTGGCATATGCACCAGGGCAAGCTTATAACTTAATGACATTCACATACTCTGTATCTACCAGACTGAGATAGCTCATCGAGGACCTGCCTGCATAATGCATGGATATAAGGCTGATCGTTCACAATTACATCCAAACCTGCGATCATTACTTCCTTCGCGCAAACCCCAGCAGTTGCAAATAGGTGTAGGAGTGAGCGAGTGTGAGGTATCTGACACCTCTGGTACATACATATGCAGCTGTGCCACGAACACTGACACTCCTGAAGTCAATGACCCAGTGTGACAGTTCAAACCACGGCGCTCAGCCACACACTTACATTAACTACATGCCATTGATCCATTAACATACAAATGGGCCCTGCTTAACATGTGATTAAGATTCCAAATGCCACCAAATGTTAAAGAACTATGGACTGAAGAATAAATAATCTAAATGGGGACCCATAACATTCAGACTGTAATTCGCTTTTTCTGCCAGTCTGGCTAAAACGTCCACCTTTAATTTCTCATTACATGATGAATCTTCTCCGGAAATTTAAGCCATATGGGTAGATATATAAAAGAATTCTCCTCTCATTGTGTGTAAGGCTCATACTGCTACATCTGGTCAGTATAAAATGTGACAGCGTTGGAAATCAGATTAGACCATAGGCTATTAATTCACTCTATTACCACTATAAAAATCTGATACGGCATGAATGAAGTCAAAAGCCAATTGGGATCTTTGGAATCCACTCTGTTAGTGGTGAAGGAGGATTTGTGAGCTAATCAAAAATATCCAAAATAGGGTTACATTCAGTGGTGTGCGGTCAGGCCCTCCATAACCATTCAGAGAAGGGGTAACAAACAGGTGTACGTAAAATATTATAGAAATATTTATATTTCACGAATAAAGTAAAATCAGCATCTAATTCAAAATGCTACTCTGCATTTTCTTGGTTGCTATGGGACACATCTGACTGAGAGTGCTACTAACCAATCAAAACTGCTCATTTGAATGGCCTCTTTCTACATGTTTGCTTGACCCTTCTGATTATATTTTGGAGGGTTCGGTGGTGTGAGTCTATTAACAAAATGACAAGATATCTGACCAATCAGGTTTATGATTTTCTCTACGATGGCTGTGACCTGGACTGTGGTGGCCAGGTACTGGACTATGGACCAGAAGGTCCAGGGTTCAAATCCCACCTCTGCCAAGCTGTCACTGTTGGGTCCTTGAGCAAGGCCCTTAACACACAATTGCTTGGATTGTAAGACTGTACCAATTGTAAGTCGCTCTGGATAAGTCTGCTAAATGCTGTAAATGTAAATGTTTAATTGTGGGACTGTGGTAGCCGAGCGGTTAAGGCACTGGACTATGGACCAAAAGGTCCAGGGTTCAAACCCCTACTCTGACAAGCTGCCACTGTTGGGTACTTGAACAAGACCCTTAACCCACAATTGCTTGGATTGTAAGACTGTATCAATTGTAAGTCGCTCTGGATAAGGGCGTCTGCTAAATGCTGTAAATGTAACCTGGACCCTTGTGACCATCTTGATGAAGGTGCTACATATTCGTCAGTCTTAAATCTTTGTGAAATCTGATCTTCATTCCAATCTTTGTGAGCTTTAGCATGTCTTCTCAGCCTGTTCTCTTTCCAAAAAGTGGTTTCCAATAGACCAATCCTGATCAAATTCTTCGGACTGTAGAAAGGTCAACTTGGCATCCCGATGAAACTGTGAGATGCTGCTATTGTTCAGGTGTGAGGTTTTTTTACTTCAGTTTTTTAATACTGCATACTCATTTCCTGTATTTTCTGATTGTATTCTAAAAGAGACTGAGAAATTATTATACTTTATATGGCCATTAATCCATTGCTAAAATCAATGATATATGTGGTCTAATGGTGGCCTAAGACTTTTGCACTGTAGCTTATGTATAGTTTTGTACTCTGTGTGGTCCCAGAATATATGCACCAATGTGTTTGGCCAGGAATGGGATTTTTGATTCTTGAAACACTAGAACTGGAGTCTAAATGATGTGCCATTAAGGTGCTACTCTTGGTAATAATCCATATTTCTTGGACATCTGACTAACAATTCTATAGTGTACTAAAACGCTACCCAAAATGGCCTTAGAATTCCAACTGACATAAACAAAACATGAATTCTCACTTTTACTTGGGTGGCACAGTGGGTAGTGCTACTGCCTACCAGCTCCATAGACCCAGGTTCGAATCCCAGTAGCATTGCATTAAGCAGGTATGGAGAGATTGAGTGATTTTTACTGTAGTATTTACTAATACATGAATAATCTGATTAGTTACTAATTACTTACTGTATGAAACAAAATTGCATTTCATTCTAAAATAATGAATTGTAATATTGAATACAAAGTTTTATGTATAGGCATCACCTTGTTAAAATCTAAGTAGTCAATCTAAGTGTTTGACTACTTCTGCCCACAGCTAACACATATAAGATACATAAATATTAGCCTACGCTTACAGAATAAAATGGTTACCTTAATAGAGTTCATCACACTGTGTACAACAGAAATTCTCTGAAGTCACGCAAGAAAGATTTAACAATTACAAGAGATTCCCTGACTAATGCCCTTCTGGCAGAGTAAAAACAGAAATTTCATACATCTGCACACGAAGAAGGACAGAAAGGCTGTGTTGTCAGAGAACGTGACAAAACGCAGCGGACCACATTATATATGCCGATATACAGTCATATCCACAGAAGGTGATGATGTCATTTAAACGCTCTGTGTTGCACACACTGTTGCCATAAATGAGTGAGTCTTGTGATTGTGAGTTAACTCTGACTAAGCTGATCACTGCTATGCCATTGTGTTAATGGTTGGTCCAAAGTTTGGCTCATCCATGTTTTGTTTCACTGCTTTATACGGTAAAATAAGGTCGTCCGATGGGAACACATCTTAAAATGACATTTCTGCATATTTTACAGGCATTAAATTTAAACATGTTGGAAAATATAAACATGTCCTATGTAAAAGTTTGGATGGTTCTCCAGATCTACTAGTGTTTTTCGTGAGGCTTCGTTAACAAAAGTATGAATGATTTATTAAAATGTGTAGAAATATGTTTTATTTAAGTCTCTGTGATGGCAGAAATACAACAAAGCACATCTGACCAGTGATGCCCAAACAGATTACTTGATATTTTTTGTCATTTAATTTGTTAATTGTTGCATATTAACAAAATGCAATTTGACATATGTAATAAATGGACAGTCAGTTTTTAATATTGTATTTTTTATACAGTTTTGAAATGTTTTTACTCATTCAGTAATTCATTGTCTGCTTAATTGACTCAGTGGATAGCACTCTTGCCTCACAGCAGGAAGGTCCTGGGTTCGATCCCAGGGTGGAGCAGCCTGGGTTTTTTTTGTGTCTGCCCCGTGTCTGCATGGGCTTACTCCATGTACTCTGGTTTCTTCCCCCAGTCCAAAACATGCATTAGGTTAATTTATTACACTAAATAAACTTTTAGCACATTTAAGCATAACTAAAAAAACACACATATTTGAACAGTGGCACACATAAAACCATAATATATTTTATTTCAACACAAAAACATTTACTTAAGTGCAAAAAATGATGTCATTGGTCTTGACAATTTTAAACATAAGACGCTAATATTTTCAGACTTTGGGACACCAAACAATGGGATCCAACTACTCACCATTTTACCCAATAGGGACAGGAATGCAGACTCACTTTTGGTGGGGAAAACATTTTTAGAATATAAAAAAATAACTAATCAACTCATCTCAAAAATATTTTCACATGACAACTTTGAAAGAATTTAAAGTCCTTAGAAAGCATTAAAATGAAACAGAAAGTCCTCAAATGAAGATTTTGTATACCGTATTTTTCGGACCATAAGGCGCACTTAAAATCCTTTAATTTTCTCAAAAATCGACAGTGCGCCTTAAAATGCGGTGCGTCTAATGTATGAATTAATTCTGGTTGTGCTTTCTGACCTAGAACCGATTGTAGATGGTACACGGCGCTCATAAATCTGTCAAAATGTTTTAGCACAGCCTTGGTAGGTTACAAAGCTTACAGCCACCGTAATGCGCAGCATCATGGAGTAATACGGTATGTGCTTCAGCATTAGGGTACGTGCATTCATTCATTCATTTTCAAAGCGGATTTCAAACACAACGCTATCAGTCACGCAGTACAACATGGACATAGAGCAGCTGCGAGAGAATTCAACATTAACGAATCAATGGTGCGGAAGTGGAGGAAGCAAGAAGACGCCCTGCGCCAGGTAAAGACCAAACTGAGCTTCCGACTGCTGTTATGAATCTATGAATCTACATCTTTTGGCCAACACACATCGAGAATTCACCACCATGAGATATCATCAACTTTAATGGAGCTGTAACCATAATTTTGGATATAGTCAAGTCATTTAGTTTGCAGACATTTGCAGGAAACTGAGACAAGAACTGACTATTCAAACCTAATGACATCACTGGATTTCTTTATGCCTTACTCACAAAGTATTACTCACGTGTTTTATGACTAGTAATAAACGCTTGATTAACAGCAAATTGTTATCGAACGAGACCCTTTCATACATGTTGTTTTCATGGCTTTTCTCTTAAGTCGACACTTTCCCAATCCCTGCTGGCCTCAGGCTGGTTTTAAGGGTCGAGTCAAGCCAGGGTGAGAAAAACAATCAGCCTTTGCCATCCTTTATTTTTATCTTTCTCAGATGTCGCTTACAACAGCTCCATGGGTCGTAGATACTTGGATCAATATCTATTTAGTGACCTAACCTTTGTGTATGTGTGTGTCAAAGCGGGCAATCTAAAGCTGTATGAAGTATTTCATCCGACACGACCTACCTCTTGACCTGCTCAGAACACGGGCCTTGCTGTCCTCAGGGCATGCTGCTCTCCAGCTATAAACAAGGCTGGTAAGTTGTTGCACACTTGTCACAATGTTGGTGGCAACAGACACCTACTGAATTGTCTGTCTCTATACCGCTCTCTTGCTGGCCTCCTGCCTCTATCAGAGCCTTCCAGTTAAACGTCGGCTCTCCTACAGACACAGAAAAAAGTGAAACGTGTACATCAGACCTACATAAATGCACAATTATTGGGACAGAATGTAGTTGGTTAAGCATGTTGTATTGTGACACTTAAATGAGATAAAAAAAAATTTAGAAGCTTTTAGTGTTACATGATTTTGTACATGCCATACATGATGTGACATCATGTGTTTGTTTATTTAACATCACTATCAGTGGCCATTTCAGGAACACACTCACACAAGGTTACATCTATACACAAGTATTTAATCATTTAATGTAACACACATGACTGTGGAAAGAAACCGAAGTACCACGTGTAAACCCACACGGACATGCAGGGACTCCACACAGAAAAGACCCAGGCCACTCCAGTATGGGATTGAACCCAGAACCTTCTTGCTGTGAGACAGCTGCGTTACCCACCCTGCCACCCTTGACATCATTTAGCCTGACTGTACACAAACAAACAAAATTCAAATGGCATTAATTGTGTTGTACAAGATGAAACCTATAAACTTTATCTATAAACACATTTGTCTGATATCCTTTTCAATGCTGTGTTCATAGGCTTGATACAAAAGAAAGAGGCCATTTTTACCTAATTTCTTCTAAAGGTCAATCTTACATAGGAATTGGTAACAGCTGACATACATATATATGGATATAAATAATATTCATTCATTCACTTATCCTCTTAATCCTAAACAGGGTTGCGGGATAGCTAGTGCTTAGCCAACGGAATACAGTGCAAGGTAGGAACAACCCAATACAGGGTGCGAATCCATCATAGGGCACAAACACTCACGCACTAGGGGCACTTTAGAGTCACCAATTAACCTCACACACATGTAGTTGGACTGCAGAAGGAAACTGGAGTAACAGGAGCAAACCCACGTGGACACAGAAAGCTCCACCTGGGGATTGAACCCAGGACCTTCTCATTGTGAGGCGACAGTGCTACCCACCGAGCCACCCATATAAATAATAGGAATCATGCAATATCTGTCATACTTTCCTATTGTCTAAGCAGAGAGAAATTACATTCACTTTTCCATTGCCTATTTTAATCCAATTCAAGGTTGCAAGGGGTCCAGAACAAACCCTAGACAGAACACAAGTCCATCACAGGGCACACACACAGGAACATATTAAAGATGCCAACTGACCTAACACACGTCTAACACGGAATGTAGGAGGAATCTGGTGTACCTGATGAAAACCCACATAGACATGGGGAGAACATGCACATGGTTTTCTGGTGGTGCGAGGCAACAGCGCTGACCCCTGTAGACTGTGCCACCCCAACAAATTATTGTAATAACTTATATAAACCAGGTCAATACAGATTAAAACTGATGAATTATCACAAAGCTTGTATAAAAAAATAACAGAACTCCCAGAAGTTAATGTAATTAATTTTTAAAGGAAGTATTTTTTATATTTTAAATAATGTCAAAATGCGTGCTGGATTCCAGCTCCAGAGATCCAGTTTAAACCCCAGCCCAGTCCCTGCCTGTGTGGAGTTTGCATGTTGTCCCTGCATTTGCGTTGGTCTCCTCTAGGTACTCACACGTTTCAAAGACATGCATTAAGTTGACTGATGTCTCTAAAGGGTCCAGGTGTGAATAAATGCATGTGCACGAATGTGTCCTGCGATGGTCAAGTCAAGTCAAGTCAGATTTATTTATATAGCGCTTTTTACAATGGAGCATCGTCTCAAAGCAACTTTACAAGTTTAGATTATCTCCTAATAACTACGTCCAATCCCAAATTGAGCAAGCCTAGGGCGACAGTGGCAAAGAAAAACTCCCTTTTTTGGGGAGTGACAAGGAAAAACTCCCGATGGTATGGCACTATGTCCATTACTTCCTGCCTTGTGCCCTGTGCTGCAAGTTAGGCCCTGTGTCCCCATGACTTGGAGTCGGATTAAGTGGGGGTTGAAAATGAATGTATAAACGAATGAAATTATGTGTGTGTTTTAACCACTGTTCCTTTTTGGGGCGGTCAAGAATAATATCTCCTCAAGGTTCATCTCTGTGGCAGGCTAAGATTCCCAAGATCGAGGAAAAAAGCAGACATGGTGTGCAATCTTTCATTCAGCTGGCATTCATCCATCCCATGTGCACCTCTTAATCTGGTCCTGCCAGCAGTCGGGAAACAAAGACCTTCACCGGTTGAAACAAATGACACCAACAGGAACAGGAAACAACTCACAGCTCACACCTCCACCTCTAACACACTACTTTTCTGCTGCTGTGTGAACATGGTGTGTGTACAAAGCCATAGCATCAGGACAGACAAAGAAAAAGCCTTAAAGATTGACACCAGTTCATTTTAGATAGTACCCAAATCTTTGCACGTGCCAAAAAGTTGAAGAACAGAGGAAGCACAGCAGTAAATAAAAGAGATTATGCAGTATTCCACAAAGAAATGTAACATCAGCTCAGGTATTTTGGCAAGCAAGCAAAAACAGTTTGAATACCAGTGTGCCAAACAGAGCAACAGATACCAAAGCCAATGCTTAATGACACCCAGTCAACCTTTAAGAGCTCAGTAGAGTTTAATCTTCATATTGTTTAAGGCTTTCTGCTTAGCATCCTTGCTCATCTTCCACCTCAGTACAAATACATGAGGCTAAACTATGACTGACTGGCACTGAAGTCCATGGCAAATGTACAAGGTAATTTAACCATGCAAGTATCTTTTATAACATGTGTGAGAAGCAATAAATAGTTTCGAGCTATACTCACATTATAATCAGCTCTTCATGCTCTTCATCTGTGAGTAAAATGATACTCTAAAGTGGCACAAAATATGATTTTCATTTCTTCTGTATTGCACTAACAATTTAATCAGCGTGCCAGTTTGGACATAGACATTTAGTTACGTAGTCAGCACAGATTACTTCACGGAATCAGAATCTTTTATTCACCAAGTATCAGAAGTACAGTGGTTGAAAGTTTGTGAACCCTTTAGAATTTTCTATATTTCTGCATAAATATGATCTAAAATATCATCAGAATTTCACACAAGTCATAAAAGAAGATAAAGAGAACCCAGTTAAACAAATGAGACAAAATATAATACTTGGTAATTTCTTTATTGAGGAAAATGATCAAATATTACATATTAGTGAGTGGCAAAATTATGTGAACCTTGGCTTTCAGTATCTGGTGTGACTTGAAACACTTACCGAAAAAGAAAAAGAAAGTAAAATGATGCCAGGTTTTTAAATGCCTTTCAAGACTGTTATTCTCTTTTGTCAGCAGGTGTCTCAAGGGTTCGCTTGTACTAGTTATCTGTCATTCAGCTGTGAATTAGATGTATATCAAACAGATTATTATTTCCTGTTATAATTCTTAACACCTTAACACCATTAAAGTGAATGGATATTGGCATACTGTACCTGTATATAAAAGATATGATAAATAGAACAAAAAATAGAAAAATAAAATAGACAGTACAGATACCGTACAGATAAAAGTCCAGTCCTGATGTACGTACAGTGAGGCAAAAAGTATTTAGTCAGTCACTGATTGTGCAAGTTCACCTACTTAGAAAGATGAAAGAGGTCTGTAATTTTCATCATGACACGCCTGCGACTGCAGAATCTGAGTCTTTCTTGGCGTAGTGTGTTATTGATGGTAGCCTTTGTTACTTTGGTCCCAGCTCTCTGCAGGTCATTCATCAGGTCCCTCCGTATAGTACTGGGATTTTTGCTCACCGTTCTTATGATCATTTTGACCCCACAGGATGAGATCTTGTGTGGGGCCCCAGATCAAGGGAGATTATTAATGGTCTTGTATGTCCTCCATTTTCTTACAATTGCTCCCACAGTTGATTTATTCACACCAACCTGCTTGCCTATTGTAGATTCACTCTTTCCAGCCTGGTGTAGATCTACAATTTTCTTCCTGGTGTCCTTCTACAGCTCTTTGGTCTTGGCCATGGTTGAGTTTGGAGTCTGACTGTTTGTGGCTGTGGACAGGTGTCTTTTATACAGATAACGAGGTCAAACAGGTGCCATTAATACAGGTAACGAGTGGAGGACAGAAGAGCTTCTTAAAAAAAGAAGTTACAGGTCTGTGAGAGCCAGAAATCTTGCTTGTTTGTGGGTGACCAAATACTTATTTTCCACCATAATTTACAATTAAATTCTTTAAGAATCCCACAATGTGATTTCCTGGATTTTTCTTTCTCATTTTGTCTCTCATAGTTGAAGTGTACATATGATGAAAATTACAGACCTCTCTCATCTTTCTAAGTAGGAGAACTTGCCCAATCAGTGACTGACTACATACTTTTTTGCCCCACTGTATATACATAGTATATGCAGCTAAGAGAATTCCCAAAATAAGGTTTTGCTAACATGTGTCACAGCAAAAACAAGCATAAGTAAGCTTTAAAAAAAGTTAAATAAGCTATATCCACTTCTTTTCTAATCAATACAGCAGGTTGTTCCTCTTTAGACGTGACTGAGTCAGGAATAATCAATCATTATCTACCCATCATGTGACAATAGATTTGCAGTTTGTGTAATGTAACCTCCATGACTGATTCCTAGATCATATCCTAATTTAAATATGATATCAGAGCTCAAAGTCAGCCCCATGTGAGGTGTGAGTAAGGGCTCTTTAAATACCCTGCCACTGGGTTGTTGAAGACACAGAGAAGCCAAGCAGACCCAGGCTAAAAGTGGCACTACCAAAGAAAAGCCACTGAACATGAAGCAGAAACTGAAAAGACAGACACTAGCCACAAGATGAGCAATGTATTAAGTTCATGTATTTATATAGCGCTTTTAACAATAGAGATCGTCACAAAGCATCTTTACAAAAAGCTGAGTCTAGACCTCAAATGAGCAGCCTGACATGAGAACAGCAAGGGAAAACTCCCTGGGACTCATAAGGAAGAAAGCTTAAGAGGACCTAGGCTAACATGAGGATCACATCCTGCTCTGGGTGAGACCAAACAACAGGATTAAGTTCATATTTCTCCTTCTATAGTAGAACATATAGAGAACTTGAGCAGTGATTGTGTATGTGAAATTTAATGTAGCTAACTAAATGTATTACCTACCCTCTCAGTATACGGAGTCTCAGGACACAGGGGAACAAGTGGTTAGCACTCGCCTCAGTTCCAGAGATCTCTGGTTCAGTTCTACAGTTTGCATGTTCTCCCCACGGGTTTTTTTCTGGGTACGCCCGTGTCCTCCCACAGTCCAAAGACAAGAGACATTTTGGTCTCTATAAGGTGTTCCAGTGTGAGAGCCCAACCACTATGTTCAGCACCAGTCCCAAGCCCAGATGAAATAGGAGGGTTGCGCCAGGAAGGACATCCGGACTAAAACCTGTGACAGATCTAATATGGAGATCAGAGCCACAATTGTGACCCCTAACAGGAGCGGACGAAAAAATAATTGGGAGTCTCACATAGAGCTTCACGTCTAAAAATAAGGAGCAATTATAATATAGACAAAAGTTTGTGGACACCCCTTATAATTATTAGGTCCTGTTATTTTAGCAACACTTACTTGTACACATTCATAATACAAAGCATGACTGGTTTGCTCAGAACCTTGACCTCAACCCATTGAGACACATTGAAAATGCACTGGAATAGCAAAAGTGGGCGAGGGCTTATTGTCTAACATCAGAAGTCAAATGAGGTCATGTTCCAAAATCCAGAGGGATGCTGTCTTAGAAGAACAAAGGCTGTTGTAGCAAAGATGGGGGGGCGAACAAACTCCCATACTAATACCTTGTTTTGGATTAAACTTTGTTTTCAGTGTCCACAAACTTTTGTCTATATTAGTGAATTTCAGAACTACACTTTTTATATAACAGTGTTTTTCAAAAGAATCCTTATGTAGTGGATGAACAGACAATATTGGTTTCCCTGTACTAAGAAACAAACTCAAAGAACACTAAATAACAGATGAAAGAATTAATGTTAGATTAATTAATTAATTAATTTATTTATTTATTTATTTATTAAAACTAGGGCGGCAAAGAGGCACAGTAGTTGTGGCAGTCACCTCACAGCTCCAGAGATATGGGTTCGAGTCCCAGCCTGGTCACTGCCTGTGTGAAGTAAGTATATTCTCCTCTTGTTTGAGTTATGAAACTGGACACGGAATTGGATTAAGTGGGTTTGGAAAGTGAGTGAGTAAAACAAAAGTAAAGCAGGTTACTTGTTCTTTCCACAAGGTTTGTATCTATATGCAAATATGTATACTAACCTAAGCATGATTGTGGATGAATTATACAGATTTTAATAAGCAAAAATGTATTCACAATACCTTTGGCTAAAGAAGTCGCAAAAACAATCTACAAAAATCTATTTTACATGAATCCTTATTGAATCCCCTTAGATTTCCATTAGTTGCATGTAAAGTGGGTCAAAAAAGTATTTGGTCAGCCACTGATTGTGTAAGTTCTTCTACTTAGAAAGATGAGAGAGGTCCGTAATTTTCATCATAGGTACACTTCAACTATGAGACACAAAATGAGAAAGAAAAATCCAGGAAATCACATTGTAGGATTTTTAAGGAATTTAATCGTAAATCATGGTGGAAAGTAAGTATTTGGCCACCCACAAGCAAGGACGATGTCTGGTTCTCACAGACTTGTAACTTCTTCTTTAAGAAGCTCTTCTGTTCTCCACTCGTTACCTGTATTAATGGCACCCGTTTGACCTCGTTATCTGTATAAAAGACACCTGTCCACAGCCTCAAACAGAGACTCTGACACTTTGCCAGAGAGCATATGGATGATCCAGAAGAGGATTGGAAGAATATCATGTGATCAGATGAAACCAAAATAGAACTTTTTGATGAAAACTCAACTCGTGTCGTGTTTGAGGAAGAAGAATGCCAAGTTGCACCATACCTACGGTGAAGCATGTGGTGGAAACGTTTTGGGGCTGTTTTTCTGCAAAGGGGACAGGACAACTGATCCATGTTAAAGGAAGAATGAATGGGGCCATGTATCGTGAGATTTTAAGCCAAAACCTCCTTCCATCAGTGAGAGCATTGAAGATGGAACGTAGCTGGGTCTTCCAGCATGACAATGATCCCAAACACACCGCTCGGGCAAGGAAGGAGTGGCTCCATAAAAAGCATTTCATGGTCCTGGAGTGGCCTAGCCAGTCTCCAGACCTCAGCCCCATAGAAAATTTGTGGAGGGAGTTGGAAGTCCACGCTCTAGAGGAGATCTGCATGGAGGAATGGGCCAACATACCAGCTACAAGTGTGTGCAAACCTGGTGAAGACTTACAGGAAACGTTTTTGACCTCTGTCATTGCCAACAAAGGTTATGTTACAAAGTATTGACTGTGAACTTTTGTTTATTGACCAAATACTTATTTTCCACCATAATTTACAATTAAATTCTTAAAAAATCCTACAATGTGATTTCCTGAATTTTTCCTCATTATGTCTCTCATAGTTGAAGTGTACCTATGAAGAAAATTACAGACCTCTCTCATCTTTCGAAGTAGAAGAACTTGCACAATCAGTGGCTGGCTAAATACTTTTTTGACCCACTGTGCCTGCAAATTCATGGCAATGCAAATAATAACACATATGATTAGTTAGTGCTCTCTTTATAGTCAGTCATCTAACATGGACCTGTAGTTTCCAACTATATATGTAATAGAAGACTTATAGCTTACATTTAGTCATTTAGCAGATGCCCTTATCTGGAGAGACTTACAATTGACGCAGTCTTACAATTCAAGCAATTGTGGGTTAAGGAGCCAACAATGGTAGCTTGGCAGAGGTGAGATTTGAACGTTTTAGGTCCACAATTGCCACAGTCCCACACAGTAGCTGTGTGAACCACACCGGGAGACATGTGGCAAATAAAACAATTTAGTTTTACATTTTGCCAGTGGCTTCTCTGAATTGCAAAACATGACTAACCGGCTTGCCTTGGGCATTACATAGCACACCAGGTTAAAACACTGCATGTGTCTTGAGCCTGAGAGAGAATTCCAGCTGTGCAACTGACCTTATTCCTCAGGATGGAAGTTTTCAGGCAGATGTGCTTATATTGACTGACCAGCATTCTCACCATATAGGTACTGGGCAAAATGACAAGACATGTAATTCTGCTCTTGATAAACCCTTGTGTTAAAAAAGCTATCAAAGCATGATTAAACTATGCCTTATTAAATATAAGGTCATAATAGCAATTACAAAACTGTAAACAAAATTATCACAAAGTCATGGGGACAAACAAACCACTGTTAATCACCAGCTCTAACGTAAACAAAATAAGCCCTCCGAAATCTTTTAAAGCTAATTCAATTTCTGTACTCTACTGTCAGTTTGTCAGATGATTTGAGTTAGGGAAATGACATTTGAAAAGGCCAACGTTGCCTTGAAATGAACTGAAAGTGTTTAATATGTTTAACGCTGTAAACCTGGACCGATAAAATAATAACTGACAAACCACAGAAGCAGCTAAAAATACTTCAAGTCACACTTACAATAATTCTACTTTCTTTTGAACTTCTTGTCTTTCTCACATTCAGTTTACAAGCCAGTACAAAGTGTAAAAATAGAAAGTTGACAGAAAAAAATTGCAAACACTTTGGAATTACCCAGATTTCTTCATGGAGTACTCAGAAACCCCAGTCTGATCTAATAATAATAATTAGGAAACACATTCTGGCTGAACCACGAACACCAAAGTAACTGTACATTTCAGATTTTTATTAAACATATCATTTAATTACTCCCATTCTGAAAATAAGGTTATGTGGCTCAATACCTTCTCTAAAGGCAGCTGTCACAGTTAATGAGATAAGACAGTAAGTGTTGGTTCCTGACTTAAAAGCACAACCAATAATAGGGTAAATACTGTATATGCATTGTCTGGTACAATTAAGGTGAATCACAAAATCTTAATTAAGCTGTACAAGCTATGAAATCAAACTTCTACCCAAGTTTATCTGATCTTAAATGCACTGGGATCAATCTGCATAAACCAGAGCCCATCACTGGGCTTAATTCACAAAGTCACTTTAAACAGATCCCCTTGTTACTGTATCTATTCTCCTCCTAAACATTACCAAATCATGCAAACATCCCCATGCTTCCTTTACAATCCGGCTTGCAATTTAGCAGAACAGATGAACATGACATAGGCAACAAAACTTGAAATGTATGTAACTTCCTCAATATTTTCACTAGCTTGCTTTGTCTGGGATGTGTGTCCAGAGCATGCGGATAGATGAATGACCCAGTGAGGAATCCGGCTGAGCCCTCAATGAAGTGACTGATGACATGCAAATTTAATATGTGGTTTCCACAGACTCAAGTGGAAGTGGAGGGGGCCACAATGCTGCAGCCCTGAGGCGGACAATAAAATGGAGCAACACGGGGAAGAAGGACGCCTTTGTCCTGAGGAAGGAAAAACGAGGCAAAAAAAGTTTGGGCTCATCACAGGACGGAGTCAAACTGCTTCTAAAGTCCTACCGGGCTGGAATAAGAAGAGAAAGGGACGTGTAATTCATACAGTCCACCTGCAATGCTCTTTGGGGAGACAAAAGAAAGCAAGACATTCACAAGAACATGAACATAAACAGTGCAACCCTTATCTGATATTAGTGTTCATGTGAATTTCATGAAACAAAATCACTCTTATGTAGCACACATAAAGCAGTTCCTTCAATCTGGTTTGTGTGTGCATGTGCAGAATAGGCACAAGAACAGAAAAAAGCTTGGTCATATTACAAATCTACTACTATACTTAATAAACTTTAAAACACACCAGTCAGGATGTCATAATTTGACAAACTGGTTCTAGTAGAAAAGAGTTTGGATCTCAGTGCACAGAAGACGATGTCATTGTGCGTGCAACCATAAAACTATCCGAAGCATATTTACCAGTAAAATGGTTCGAGTGCTGCAGTCAGCAACCTTAAAAACTATAGGAAATGTTACCTGATTGACTAAAATGGTGTACGTCAAGATAATAGTAGAAGTTCAAGTTAAGAAGTTTATGTGCTTGATTTTATTGGTTGCTAATATAGATGACTCATAAGATACTTGATTTAACCCTCCTGCTGTTTTCAAATAGTGTTTCATCCTTGCTGTTCACAGTCAAATATAGCTGGGAACTTTAAGTGGCTGGGCATTTTTTGTTATCTGCAAGTGTTTAACTACCTTTTAAATAAATACGTTCTTTGGTGAGGTCTTTCAATTCTATTCATTTTCTATGGTCAGTCAAATCTGATTTATCTCAAAATGCACACATTTACATTTACAGCATTTAGCAGACACCCTTATCCAGAGCGACTTACGATTGATACAGTCTTACAATCCAAGCAATTGTGGGTTAAGGGTCTTGCTCAAGGACCCAACAGTGGCAGCTTGGCAGAGGTGGGATTTGAACCCTGGACCTTCTGGTCCAGAGTCCTGTACCTTAACCGCTAGGCCACCACAGTCCCACATCTTTTTAATACCAGCCATTTTTGTTTGAAACCATTAGCATTGAGTGGAACAATACTGGCTAACAATACTGGACTGTGGTAACCTAGCGGTTAAGGTACTGGACTATGGACCAGAAGGTTCAGGGTTCAAATCCTGCCTCTGCCAAGCTGCCACTGTTGGGTCCTTGAGCAAGGCCCTTAACCCACAATTGCTTGGATTGTAAGACTGTATCTATTGTACCTGGATATCTGGATAAGGGCGTCTGCTAAATGCTGTAAATGTAACTTCAGCCCTACGATGGATTGGCACCCTGTCTAGGGTTGTTCCTGCAGATTTCTTAGTGTCTTGTTATTCAGTACAGGTAACCAAACCCATTCAGAAATACTACATCATACAAATAGGAAGCTATAAGCAATCTTTTTGTGTGATCTCTCCTGCATAAAATCAAGATTAGCAGTAAGAGTAGTAGGAAAAAGGTTAACAATGACTAAAGTTAAACCCCCTACAATGTATCAGCTACCCAGATTGGCCAGTCAAATCACAAGTCAGATCTGATTTGGCACTAAACACACACGTCTACTTAATCCCAATCATTTTCTAAAGCTGTTCAGATCTAATTAATAACCACAGATTCTACGCATTTTAACAAATTGAAACCCGTGGTCATTAATGTTGATGCATGATAAAACCATAGTTGTTACGTAAGGAAAATAACAAACTGGACAAACTTGACTAGAACACAATAGTAGAGTTAAAAATAAATGAAATTCCCCAAACTGCTTACTTTAGTAAAGACCTGAAAAGTAAAAGTGTAGTTAGTTTAGATGGATTATGTTTTCATTCTAGTACGACTATTAATGAATAACGCCGAAATCTAGGTTATATTAGTGGCTTCACAAAAAAATATAGATTTGGTAATAAGAAAATAAAAGCTAAATAACACAAGCTGTACTCTTAATTATTTAAAAAAATAATAATAAATGGACCCACCTACCACCAAAGAGTTTCGACTATGTGTACACTTCTGGTATAGGCCAAACCTAAAATTGCCAAATAGTAAGCTTTTAATGGGCCTAAATTCAGAAGATTGGGTCAGACAATTAGCAAGAAATAATAAAATGCACCCCTGAGATACAATTTGCTTGTCACTGCTTGTTGGGAGTAAAAACATGGAACAGGGAAATTCATTTAGAGTCATCTTGTACACAAAGACAAAATCATAAAAAGATTTACATGTCAACTAAAATTCAACCAAAAGATATTTTGTCGTTGTCTTTTTTTTTTTTTCCAAATCTAACTATGAACCATTTTTCAACTACACATCAACCGTTGGGACTGTGGTGGCCTAGCGGGTAAGACACTGGACCCTGGACCACAAGGCAGAGTTCAAATCCCACCTCTGCCAAGCTGCCACTGTTAACCTACAATTAGATTGTAAGATTGTAAGTCGCTCTGGATAAGGGCGTCTGCTAAATGCTGTAAATGTAATATTTGAAGCCATTAGCACTGAGTGGAACAACACTGACTTTGCAGTTTTGAGTTTGTCCCAATTTATTTCCAAGGAGTGTACATGCCACTGAAAGAAATCCAAAGTGAATCTGCTTTTTTTTTGGCAAAATCAGATTTCTTTACAGTGTCCTGTTATCCAGTACAGGTAACCAAACCCATTTAGAAATATTCATATACATCATACAAATATGAAGCTATAAGGAATCTTATGATCTCTCCTGCATAAAATAAAGGTTAACAGAATAGTAAGAAAAGGTTTAACAATGACTAAAGTTAAACCCCCAAAACGTATCAGCTACCTAGATTGGTGGTTTGTATTGTATTTTGCTTTAACAAACGTTACAGACGATCAAGGCACACAGTTAACATAGTCTGCGCTGATTGCATTTACCACATTAAGCACTTTGTAAACATTCAATAACATTCAAAGAAGGGGGTCAGTTGCTCTAAATCACATTACTGGAAGATTCAAGTCATCTGACGGGAATAGCTCTAATTTCTTTTACAGATTGTTTTCATGTGGAATTCCAGCTTGATAATGGAATTTGCTGTTCTGTGTCTCTGGTCACATGGTGACATTAGCTGTTTCAAAAGGCTGCTGAACTTCGCAGAATTCAAGGTGAGGTTCTCGAGTGCCAAATGACAGTTTTAGCACCCACACTGTAATTTATTTCTTGTGGGCTTATATGTTACACATGCTCTACAACGTCCTGGTCTTAGCAGCCGATTGGGAACATCACAAGGAATAGCAATAGCCAACGTGACCATTAGGGGATATTCAAGAGTTTCTGTTTCTCCAGATCTCATCTTGACTTGAACAGTTGTCTTTAGCTTACATTTATCTGTGCCATTTCAGATAGTAAACATCGCAAACTAGACATGTTTATACACCCTCCTCCTCTGAGAAAGTTATGACATGTTTAGATCCTCAAAGAGCTGCTTAGGGGAGCCTATAGGTTATGTGGTGAAAATCCGTTTTAAATGCTTTGGTATGTAATCGGGTCGCATAAATGCTTCTATGTGTACTAGTTATGCCTTTTTACATAACGATGCCAAGTCTGATACACACTTTCGCCACAATATTACATCTAAATTTCAATAATATCGCGTTTGTTTAAATACTGTCATTTTCATTACTCGTTTTAACCAACAGGTGGCACATAATGGTGATTCTGGGATATATGGACTATCACTTACTTGCATCTGCAAGTACGAGACAAGTCCGCACTGGTTGTAATTCCCTAAAACAGCTTTATAAAACAAAGTCTTTTTTATTTTATGGTATATTATGGTAAAGTGTATTGACTTGATTTTGAATGACTTGATTCACAGCTGGCAACAGCACAGGGAACAGTTATCTGCAGGACGCCTGCAAGTTAAGGGGGATGCAATTACTTACATCTCAGTTTGTGAAATGACAAAATGATGCCCGTGTATCTTTTAGTTGAACGAAGGTAATGTCAAACTGTACAAGAGGATAAAACGCTGATCAAAGGTATTTTCAACAAAGTCGGTAAATAATTCATTAAATATCCGGATTGTACCAAAGTTTTGACAAGGTGGAATTATGTCAATTTAAAGAGGTTTTCTCACCCGATTCACTGTAATATTGTATTTCGTTATTGCATATTTGTGTGATTTCATCAGTTTTAACCGTAATATGGATGTGATTATTATATTCCTCAAACCAACTAAACACACTCTGTGTAATTAATAAAATAGCATTGTTATTTCATTTAAATTGCCTTGGCATGCATATCAAAGAAATTATACACACACCCTAATATTATATATAATATATGTATATCTATATATTACTATATATAACGTATAGAAAATGAGATATAATAATATATATATATATATATATATCTATATTAGATATATATATATATCTATATATATATATATTTGGCCTTGGCATGCATGCAAAGAAATTATACACACCACACCCCACACACTCTCTAATAAATTATAATATATATATTATATATATATATATTATATTTAGAGTGTGTGTGTGGTGTATAATTTCTGTGTATGCCCCAAGCAATAGATATATGGCTTGCATTCACCTAATGTTAAGAAATGTTACAGTTATGCACAACAGTTTAGTCACCCCTGGTCAAACGATATATTTCAACAGAATCTCTGCAGCATTTAGCAGACGCCCTCATCCAGAGCGACTTACAATTGGTACAATCTTACAATCCAAGAAATTGTGGGTTAAGGGTCTTACTCAATTAGCCAACAGTGGCAGCTGGTCCAGAGTCCAGTACCTTAACCACTAGGCCACCACAGTCCACAGTCCACAGTACTTACAAGTCAGTCCTGAGACGTGCCAAGAAAAATCAATGGAACATTTAGAAATGTCCCCAAGGTTTTGCACAAATTATATTTTATTTTTCGAATAAGTCTGTATTACAGTTTGTTAAAAGGTCTATATTGCAGGAAGTTGTGTCAGTTTTCTTACATAGAAAATCAGCAACATGCTGATTGTCATGCATTAATTGACCGGAGTTCCCCAGAACTTTGAATAAAGTTAAATCTCCTTGATTTAGAAAAAGGTACTATTTTGAGTGTGAATGCCAATAACTTAATGAATGAGTGCGGTACTAAAAATGTAACTTTTCGCGCACATACCTGCAGTGCTTGTGGAGACTTAGAAATATTATTAGTTATTTTTATTTGTGTCTAGTTTAGCCTATATATAGCCTACACATTGAAGATGGTCAGACCTGGCTGTGATTAAACAGTTTTTAAATGGGCCGGTATGAGCTATTGGTGATACGTAACTAATGCTTACCATCAAAAACATTCAAACCAAGGCATAAAATATAGTCCTAGATACTGGGGGAAATCAGTACAAGAGTTGGTGCAGGAGTAAAGAAGGTCCACTTGTTGCCTTGTCAGATCTCAGAAATGCCCTGACTGTCAAATGCACAGCTCACATTAACAACAGGCGCTTTTTTATTGTTCTGGAAGGTCATTAGGCTGCCAATTGGATAATTATGGAAATGATCTGCTCGACTCTTCGGGATGTTTCCCCTCCTCCGAATCTCTGCCGTGGGAAAGTTCAGACGTAAGTACAAGTGTACCAGCAAAAATCAAATTAGCCAGAGAAATTGCATTAGTATTTATAGCCGGAGGCATCTGTAAAAAAAAAGTGCGGATATGAGAAGTTATGCAGAACGAACGAAAGAGCTAATTATTGCCTATGGACAAAAGATTCATACCTACAGCCGACACCGAGAATGAATTGGAGGCATTGATTGCATCTTAAAAGAGACAGGAGGCGATGAGAAGGTGACATCGTGGTACCGAGTGTCTTTCAGCATTAAGCAGAATAGATTTTAATAGATGCTGTAAAAACTTACTATATATTACCCATATTATCCATAATTTCCTACAACTGCCTATCCATCATAGCTGAAACCTGTTCAGACTTCAAATAATCCTAGGAAAATCAGACAAAATGTGATCAAAATTATAATCAAACATAATTGCGTATCACCCAAGAGGCCATGAACTCTTCTCTCTCATAGTGTGCTATTTAAATGTATAGCCTACATTTGAGTGAGGAAAAAATAACCAGACAGCTTTCAATAGCCAATTTATTCCCTATTGATTTAGTTCTGTCGCGATATTGACTCTTCGTAATACGGAAAGGTATCAGTCCAATTCCTCTCATTTGGATGGAGTTTGTAATTATTTTAGGAGACAGACAGGACTTTGTACTATGATGGAAATGTGTGTTCAAGTCATTCCCTATTTAATATGTGCAGTAGCCTATTTAAAAGATTTTATAAATTATATCTGAATTAATGTCTTGGTAAAATAATCACAAGTATTATTAATATCCAATCTAATAACAAGTATCTAATCTCTCAGTTGTGGTCAGAGAGAGTAGGTGATTAAAAACTTTTGTTTGAGGTCTGGCTAACATGGAGTCCAGGGTAACGGAATATTCAACTCAATGATTACATCATCTTCATCATTATTGTTTACAACAATGCACACTTCAAAATTCTAATCATAGGCTAGTGATGTCCCGTGTGTGTCCACAAGAGGGCGCTTTAAATCCAACCGTTATACATATCACCAATGATCATATGTAACAAACCTCATTAAGTTAATTGACTTTTAAGTCGCGTTAGGTAAAGCTGGTGAAACATCAGTGGTGGAGGAAATCGGACTGATTATTAAAGAGAGAGGCTCTGGAGTGGAAGTGTAATTTACAGTAATGTTTTTGCACCAATACACACTAAAAGATTGAGTTCAGAGGTCAGTAAGGCACTACGTGTTTAACATTAGGCCTACATAATATCAGTGTTTTAAGATTAATTGGAATGTGCGACAGTTGGGAATAATTCAAACGTGCTTCACAGGATTTGGATTGATACGTATATAAGTATATAGACACACACACCATTTACAAGCAGAAACAGTGTTCAAATAACACCCTGTGGCCAGACTAAGTCCTGCTTCAGGACTACTCTAAATGACAATAAGGCCTACAAACCGGGTAAGGTCACACTCACACACACACACACACACACACACACACACACACACACACGTAATATGCTAATCTGACTGCACAATTATGTTTTCTCCAGTAACACTGTGGGAGTTTCTGGGATCAGCTTGGGAGCTGCTCCCAAATATTATCATATATCAAATAGTACCAAACACTAAATCTTAACATGTGATTCCTCTGGAGTAGCTCAGTCCATATAATACACCCTTTAATGGAATCTGTGTTGTTCAAGCCTAACCTCCATCTATCTCATCTGTAGTGTATGTGCAGTCACCACGGACAGTAACTAACACCTTTCACTAAACAAAAAAAGAACAAATTTATTACTCAAAACTCACGTACAGTCAAAAGATTGGTAGTTGAAATATGCATTTGTAAAACACATGTTTGCAGGACACCAAGATGTTTTCAGTCAATTACCCTTATCCAAAGTGGCTAGGAAACTGAAGATCAAAGTCTTTGGTCAAGGTATCAACAGTGGAAAATGTAATTTTACAATTATAAACTGCTCTAGTTTTTAGTTTGAATTAGCCATGCATTGCAAACCTTTATTGATTCCACAGCTGCTCTGAAACCTGCCCAATTTCTTGTGGTAATCACATATATCCATTCACCAAGCATTCCTTTAAGAAGATCGTTTGCAGTCACCTGCAGAACCTGCAGCAAAATGACTTTATAACATCCAAGTTGTAGCGGTTCACTTTTATTGAATACAAGGACGTTAGATACATTTAATCGCATTTTGCTGGGATCGTACATTTTTGGTTATTTATTTTTGGGTGGCGCAGTTGGTAGATGCACAGAACTAGATGACTGCATTTAACAGAAACATTATTTCAGAAGCGGATAAAACACAGTTTGGTGATATTTTGGTTTGCTTTTCAGACAAACGTCTCTCGGCTTGATTAGACTGGGTTCTATTACACTGGGTTTGGCAAAATGCTACCGATTACCTGGACATAATGAATCCATCTAGGTGGCACACGGCTCTCCCTCGTAACCAGTAGACAATGATGTTAGAAATCGACATTCTTGACGTGTCGAATACTATACAGTCTAATAAATTTAATTTCATAAATTATGAAGACGCATAAACATGTTTAACAGCCAAGATTGAAAGGTATCTTGAAATGACGCTGCATCTACGAGGAACTGAAGAACGAAAGGCAAGTCTTAAAAACGTTTGCTATCACAACATCAATTAGGCTACACAGATTTAGGCCTCCTGTTATAACAGAATATTTATTGGCACAAAGTAGCAAATAAAACGACAAATCCTAAACAACAAGAATAACAACAATACATGATAATAATGCTTATTGTTACCATCAATTATTATTATTATTATTATTATTATTATTATTATCATCATCATTATCATCGAGCTGCTGTAAAGTATTGGTATTGCTGTTTCGCGAATGTATGGCAATGTACAGAGAAAAATGTCAGAAATAAAAAAACAAAGACAAAAAAAAATACTGAACATACGGACACACTGGGTTTGTTGGATTAAGAAACAAAGAAAGAAACTGTCTGCCTTTTTTACAGAAAGCAAAAATGTAGAAAACCCTGCAATGAGAAAGGTCGCATATAGTATAATTATTTTTTAATTATTATTATTTCTTAATTAGCCTATATATTCATAGTAAAATAATCACCATTTTTAAATGTTCGCTTTTTTTTTAGAAAACACGTCAACAAGATAAACCGATTAAACATGATCTGCATGTTGGATGTACAATTCTTTTAGGTGTTGTAGGTTTGTCTTATCCAGACTCTGCATAAGAGTCTGGATAAGACAAACCTGATTATTTAATAATAGACTGTTTCATTATCGTTTACACAAAATTGTGTCACGTCCTATTAGCTGTATTTTTCTGTATGTGGCCGTGTTTGGGGAGCGCAGCATAGATTTTGTGGTTAGGCTCTGCGATGATCCTACAGAAGGGACTGTTAAAAATGAGCTGGATCATACTGTTTGACAGAAAGCTGCAGGTTGATAGAGTGGATACATGGAGGGGGGGTGAGGATGGTGAATTCAGGAGGAAAGGAGTCTGAGATCCTGCCTTCTGGTGGGTACAGCCTTGGGGAATCACGGTGTCGAGCGTGGAGAATCCCATTAAGGATCGCATTTAAATGAAAAGTCATTTTTAACACGAGTATACACATGACATGGATGTTTCCCTTTCGGCACGAGAAGACGAGCTTTCCCCCATTGCAAATGTCGCCCCTTTTTTGGAAATGTGACGGGGTGATCATCATGACGTAAAAATAATCGACATCATAACCGTAATTAGAAGCGCGCTAACAATGCTGTTAATTTCTCACACCATTTTACAAGCCCCCATTTAACCCCCTGTACCTTCCCCCCACCACACTCGCACCTCCTGTACCTGTCATGAACTGATTTTTGTTGAAATTTTTTGTTGATGAACTCAATTTTTGTTGAAAAGCAACTCAAACCCTTACAAAATGTTATTCAAATAGCTGCCATTGTTATTCTTCGCAAATACATTTTAGAATCTAGAACAGGTACATATGCAATAGATCATAAATAAAAAAATAACTCTGTGAAAGGACTACGTTCATATAAGACTGACACTTTCCCAAAATCTGTAGTAATATTTCGTATTTAGGAAGCCTGCTGATAACTGCCATGCAAACGACAGTATCCTCATTCAGTCTGCAATAAAGGACCAATAGTGAATAGTGACTCAAAACTCTCAAGGTTGGATACATTGCAGGTGCTTTAATGATAGGCCTAATTTCGATTAAATTCTACATGCCTATTGCATTGCATGGCTTTGAGAGCATCCCTGCAGATGAGTGGAAGCTATAGTGCTGCTCTGTGTGGTCCAAGTTCAGCATCAGCCTCAGCTATTACAGCCTCCAACGGTAAAGCCTCATCACCCGAATCCCCCACGCCCTTCAGATCCCCTCTACATTTCTTTCTTTTTTTATTTCAGAGACGTAATTAGGCATAAATTCTGGTGGCTGCTTTGCTATTTGTTTCTGACCTTGCTGGATAATCGCGATGAGCGCCTGGATCCGCTCCGTCACCTGCGCGCCGCAAACACTTGCCTTATTATTCTAAAAGCTTTGGTCGGGTTAAGCCGCGCGTGTGTGCTTAAACGCACATTTCATTAACACAGAGCCGAAGCTACCGTGACATCGAATTTATGGAGCTTCAAAAGATCACCGGGAGGACGAATGTGATCTCCTTTTGGATAACGGCATAATATGCTCACGGGGTTCTCGAAAGCGCATTGGCCATCTCATCGACTATAGGAGCATTTTAAACAAAATAATTAAAGTTAGAAATGAAATATAATTACATTTAATATTCATCAGTGAGGGTTTATTATTTTCAGGGGAAATCGAATATAGTGTGGCTTGAATATTATAATAAAAGACGTTTGCTTCGTATCGCATAATGAGAGGCACAGAATAATAAAATGAGAACGAAAAACAAACTCTCAGGTCTCTGGTACAAACAATGTTGGTCCTTAAAGTGTCACAAAGGCAAAGGTGCTTTGGCTTCATCTGCTAAGTAGCTCGTATTGATAGACAGGAGATCACACGGGTCACCGTCTGCCTCGCCTGCACATGCAGTCTAATCGAGGGGAGGACACAGGCCGCGGTTCTCTTCAACACCATTAGAAACCGGTTTGATTTAATTAATCCAGCTTTCATTTGGCACGTGCGTGGGGGAAAAAGCAGCTGCTTAGACAGGACGAAATAGGCTGAAGGAAGCAGAGGTGTTAGTCGGTGGGACTAAGCAGAAACAAGAAAGCGCTCCACATAAACCTAGAACGAAAAAAAAGCATTCGTAATAAGCTAAGGGAATAACGTAAGAATTCACAAATACGGGCATATTCTAATGAGAATTAGAGTTGTTAAAATGTTTTATTGCATTGCTGTCTATCCCTCATAGACACTATGTGAATTTAATAAACTGTTTTGCACGTATTACGTAATAGGATGTAATTTTCATTTTTACATGGCACGTTAAAATACGCAAATGAGCATACCGTGAAGATTTTCACTTGTTCCGAATAGCATGTCCTATTTGAGCTTACAATATTAGCAGTCACACTCCTTCATACATTGTAAAGATACCTTTTTGTTTTTATTTACTACTTCTTCTATGGCATGCACTAGTACTCCAAGAAGAAACATCCTTGTTTGAGAAAACTTACTTGGCAGTAAATCTGATTCTGAGTCTGGTCTGGTCTGGTTGATCTCGGTGGTATCTAGAGCAATGAGCACTTAGCGCTGACACAACCCTGTGCATTTACATTTGTCTGACTGAAATTGAAATATAATTTCCCAGTTACAAGCAATTGATTCTGTTGTCAATTAAATATGTTGTAATTACAACTGCAGGAGCCACTAGAAGCAAATCGATTCCATAGCTGGCTGCTTTTTTACTTCAGTCAGCCCAAGAGTAACATCCATGTTCTTAAACTCAAGCATGCACTTTACATTTTCCACAAGCATCAGAAAGCCTCGATGAGTCCGTGTTACCTTACGGACCCCCATCTAGGACATTGCCTCTGCCCATTTTCCTCAGAACTCCGTGTTCTCCGCGCGCATCCCTTAGCTCGGGAAAATCCCCCGCATGTGTCGCTCACCTCTGCGCTCATGAATGGCCGGCGTTTTGCATTCTGGCGCTCGCTCATTTCCTACTTTTTTCATATGCTAAGAGCCGCAATGATGAGGTCGTTAACACCTCTGCAGAAACCCGTTAAGAAAAGCTTTATTTGTAGTTTTCCCCATTGTGGCAGCAGAGCATTATTTCCCCCAACACGTATAACAAAATACGCAGCTGCCAAAATAAGCTTAGAAACCAAAAGCTTTCTCTTCTGACCTTGTGTGCATCCCCGACTTTGTTTTGCCCGTCAAATTAGTCTGGACCAATAAAAAGTTCGGAATCTTTTATTAAACTCAGCAGCCCGTTTTCAGTCGAGATCAAATGCAATTGTAAAAAGAGCAAAAATAAATGAAGAAATAAAAATTAAAGGAACGCTTTCTATAGCCTAATGCAGATCTAAAGCCATGCATATCAGTCACAGACTGCTCTATAAGGCGGATGGACGGAGGTGGTGTGAGTGTGTTGTCCCATTTGTTGACAAACCCGCGAAACAAACTTCAGCTTCGCGTCTGGTTAACAGAGGGGGACCGCGTGACGTCACGGGCGTCACGTGACACCCCTCATAGTATATCTTTAAGTGGAAAAACTATCCTAATCTATCAGCCAGTCTTTTAAAGCCTTGCTTAGGAAGCATGCGTCATCTGCACTCGTTAGTCCAAAATATCTAAGCAAGGGTTAGAGGAACTACGCTACGCGCGCGCCAAACAGCTAATCAAACTTCTGCCAACGCCTCCGAAGCGCGTTCGACGAGGAAAATATTATCCGAAGTTTTGTTTTCACTGGCGAGGCTCCTGGACTGAGCCACATTTAGCGTCTAGACATTTAGACATCTGATCTGACCGCCGGAGCGGAGCAGAGCAGAGCAGAGCAGAGCAGAGCGCGCTCTTACCTCTGCAGTCGGTTCCTCAGCCAAAGCGCGGCGATGACCCTGTCCAGCGACATGTCCGGTCAGACGGTGCTCACGGCCGACGATGTGGACATCGACGTGGTCGGTGAAGGTGACGAGGGAATGGACCGGGACAGTGAGTGTGGAAGCCCGGGCATGGTGCCTGACCGAGATGACGGAGACGATCTGGAGGTGCATGAGCGCACCAGCGGCAGTCCATGTGAGAGCGGCGTGGAGAGTGAGCATAGAAGCGGGGAGGAGGGCCAAGAGGGGGCGAGCACCACAGCGGCCAACAAGCCCAAGAGCAGCCTTGTGAAGCCTCCGTATTCTTACATCGCGCTCATTACCATGGCCATCCTGCAAAGCCCGCAGAAGAAGCTGACCCTCAGCGGCATCTGCGAGTTCATCAGCAACCGCTTCCCGTACTACAGGGAGAAGTTTCCTGCCTGGCAGAACTCCATCCGCCACAATCTGTCGCTGAACGACTGTTTCGTTAAAATCCCTCGTGAACCGGGCAACCCGGGCAAAGGTAACTACTGGACCTTGGACCCGCAGTCCGAAGACATGTTTGACAACGGCAGCTTCCTGAGGAGAAGAAAGCGCTTCAAGAGGCAACCGGACATCCTCCGGGAACAGACTGCGCTCGTCATGCAGAGTTTCGGTGCTTACGGGCTTGGTGGTCCCTACGGGCGCCACTACAGCCTCCACCCGGCCACTGCGTACTCACACCCAGCCGCGCTGCAGTACCCATACATCCCTCCTGTGGGACCCGTGCTGCCCCCGGCCGTGCCGCTCCTGCCCTCAGCCGAGGTCAACCGGAAAGCGTTCGGTTCACAACTCAGCCCGAGTCTGCAGCTACAGCTGAGCGGCCTGAGCGCCGCCGCGGCAGCCGCAGCAGCTGTCAGCACGGCGTCCATGATCAAATCAGAGCCGTCCAGTCGTCCCTCGTTCAGCATAGAGAACATAATCGGCGTGTCCAGCAGCAGCGGCTCCGCGAGCGCACAGACTTTGCTGCGGCCGCCGGTCACAGTGCAGTCAGCGCTGCTGAGCGCGCACTCGCTCTCGTCGTTAACGCGGAGCTCCGCCATCCTGAGCGTGCCTCCCGCAAACCTCATCTCCGGACAATTTTTACCCACCGCCTCCACAGCAGCCGTTTCCAAATGGCCTTCTCAGTAACGGACTATTTTTTACTAATATTTAAGGGAGATGATAAGAGAAACTGTACAGCACGAACTAGGCAGCACTGGACGATTCGTTCCCCATCACTGTAGCCATGTAAAGAAAAAAAAAGAAATATACAAAATGGAAGAATGCTTTCAGCACAGGTAATATTTGTAAATATTTGTTTGAAAAAAATTACTTGTTCGACTTGGTTATTTTTTCATTCATTTGTTGCTCTGACTGACATTTTCTAGCTGAGTGATTTCTTCTTTTCTTTTCTTTTATTTCCCATATTACAGGCTATAGTATGTACATTTCTCCTCTCTGAAATCTCCAGGAAAGAGATTCACTTATTTGGGAAATTCATGTTGGTTTTCACTTATTTTTTATGATGAAATGTTTTTTTTGTTTGAAGGTTGGACAAGTATTCTGTTTATACAAAAATTAAATATATGTATTCTATGTAGCTATATTGTGTTGTAAATTGATTACATTTGTTAATAAATATGAAGACACGACATTTCAGACAGCATCTATATCTAATCACTTAAGGCAAAAAACGTTTACAATAACGTTGTAATGAGGTCAGCTTCCTTGCCATTGCTTTCTAAATCATTCCAATGCATTTCAATTCTTAAAAAATAAAACGATTGCGTTAAAAATAGTTGGACGCCGTACTTACGTAGGATTACCAGAATTAATACGATTTCTTAAAAAGTTTTTCTTTTTGGCTGCATTTGGGGAAATTCATTTGTAGGAAAGCTAATTTCCGCCCATTGTAATAAGTCGGATATATTTTATAATAGAGATACAAGCTGATCATTTCAAATAAAATACATGCAGATATAATCATCAGGTATAATAATATTTGCGCTGTATTTAGATGTAAACTATGCGTTATAATAAAAGTAATCCCAGCCCATCTGCTTTATAGTCGCGCTGTATTAAAGGCTACCAGCAAAATAAATATTTTTGCTATTAGAGATTTAATCATAACTGATTTTATTGTGTATTAATCTCGGATTAAATAACACATGTTGTTTAATCCGGAGTGATTAATACACGATAAAATGTAACTAACGGCAGTATAATAAACTAGCGAACAAAAATAACGCACTATAAACAGCCGCATTCCGTAGTGTAAAGGGTATTAACTGGATTAGATGTAAGCGAGAATGGAGGCAATAAAATATCATGCACGTTGCATGTCTAAAAGTAGTGCTCGGTTTCACAGTTGTGTCTGAATAATCAGCGTTACACAAACAGCAAATGGTGCACGGTGTGCAGGGGTTAAGGGGCTAAATTTAACCGATACCCATGGGAAAGAGAAAGGACTCTTCTTAAATTCACTTTCGAGCAAAAGTAGCTGTTGAGAAGGACACCGGATTACGCCAAGCTCATTCCCTAAACTCAGTGAAAACAGAAGCATTTTAATGTGCATTTATTCCGTGTCTCGACTTACAACTTTATATTTCTCTTTTCTAAGATGCGTCATGTTTAAGCAGCCTATAAACAGTAGAAAAAGCCTTTCTTTAAAAATAATCTAGATTGTAGAAATAAGGGGGAAGGCATTTAATACATTAATGCAATCGCATATTAATTTCATATCATAAATGAGACTACTAATCCAAAGCTTAAAATTGTTGATAAACACATTATGATGTATTTTAAGTGCAACTGCATTACTAAAATAAATAAATAAATAAATGTAGTACTTTATAATACAATGACTAAAATGCAGGTTAAATGATAAATAATAATAATAATAATAATAATAATAATAATAATAATAATAATAATAATAATAAAGAAAAAGAAGATGGGATAATTGTAAACAATTGCAGGCATTCCCCAAAATATCCAGTAGAAGCTCATAGATTTCGCAGGTCATTTCTCAGATGTAATCATTTATTTGAAAATAAAATAAATCAATAAAATAAATTCATTAATTTATTATTATTTACACTTCTGGTATTCATTCAACACTGATTTCTATGTAATAAAATTATACTGCAAACAATTTTAAAAAATACTATACAAGCTATATGCATTTTATTAGCACACAAACCTTGTACCAAAATACATATTTATTTGTACTACACGTAGCTAAGATGTAAAATGGCAAATAAGCAGAATTATTTCTCTACTCTGAAATTCCTATGGTGCTGTATAAGAGCATTAGAGCATCCACTAGGTGGCGCATACAGACGCCTTCATAATAGCTGAAGATAATTCCCTCAAAAACATCTTGGACATCATGGTGAGTTTGCTTACAGCATCACAGTGTTGAATCCACGGTGTTGAACACTGACATAGACATAGCTTATTGAGGAATATTTAAAATTGTAATAATCCTATCTTCCAAAACATCTGGACTCTATCAGACAAACTGCTGTATTGTGCTCTGCTTAATAACAATGATTCAATCAACTCATCATATTTAGTGCGAAAAAAATAGCACATCTAAACAACACAATTTTTATTTACATATTTAACTTAAAGACTGTTTAATGTAGCCAATATAGGTTTAGCTTCTCAAGCAACCTTGAGGCATTTCATATGGGGACTTGGGCAGTTTAATTAGGCAGGTATAACGACTGTCACTAAATTTTAATCACAGACTAAAGCTACAATTTATCCCTTGATTTAATTTATGCACAATAATGTGATCTAAAGTAGCTATTGATTTGCCATTCAAATTTTCTCCTAAATGGGAAGTTATATGGCGGGCTTCGGAACGCTCACAAAGCTAAACATGCATTGTGCACCTTGATCATAAAGCGGCTCGTTAATCTCTAAAGGCAATTGTGAGTGGAAATCACGACTCTGATTTCTTTGGCAAACATGATCAACACCGGGGTGAATCTGCAAGATGCTGCATACTAATAGGTACGCTGTTTTATACTTATATCACGCCTACACCCATGGACTAAGACCATTGGAGAAAGTGAAAGCAAAAAGCGCATAAGCTATAAATAATTACAGAGACAATTAAATGCGTTTTTTTTTATCTGTTCCACGTACCATATAGATGCACATTGTAGTTCTACAATTACAGACTCTTGCCCATATGTTTCTCTACATACTTTGTTAGTTCCCTTTATTCTGTTCTCTAATGGTCAGGACCCCCACAGCAACACCAGAGATCATTTATATTTACAGCATTTAGCAGACGCCCTTATCCAGAGTGACTTACAATTGATACAGTCTTACAATCCAAGCAATTGTGGGTTAAGGGCCTTGCTCAAGGACCCAACAGTGGTGGCTTGGCAGATATGGGATTTGAACCCTGGACCATAGTTCAGTATCTTAACCACTAGGCCACCACAGTCCAAATTAATCTAACACACATGTCTTTGGACTGTGGGAGGAAACCGGAGTACCCAGAGTAAACCCACACAGGCATGAGGAGGACATGTAGACTCTACACAGAAAGGACTCTGGGATTGAACCCAGGACCTTCTTGCTGTGAGGCAGTGGTGATACCAACTGAGCCACTGCTAAAAACTCAGGTACTATTTGGGTGGTGGATCATTCTCAGCACTGCAGTGACACTGATGTGGTGGTGTGTTAGTGTTTTGTTGCCAGTGCTGTTTGGGTTTTTAAACACCTCAGTGTTTCAGTATACCGAAAATAGTCCACCAGCCAAAAATGTCCAGCCACCAGCATCCTGTAGGCAGCATCCTGAGGGCACTGATGAAAGATTAGAGGATGACTAACAAACTGTGCTGCAACAGATGCAACAGAGCTACTGTCTCTGACTTTACATCTTCAAGGTAGAGCAATGTGGTAGATGTGTCTACTAAAGTGCACAGTGACTGAAAACAGTGTTTAGGAACTCCAGCAGCACTGCTGTGAATGATCCAATCATACCAGCACAAAACACACTAATAGACCACCACATCAGTGTCACTGCAGTGCTGAGAATCATCCACCACACAACAGTACCTGATCTGTGTTGGTCCTGTGGGGGTCCTGACCATTAGAGAACAGAGAAAAGCCCTAAAGCCCTACATTACTAGAAACAGCAGTTTTAAGATTGTAAATAAAACGCTCTGTTGTAGCTTCACCATATGTTAAATAACTGAGTGAAAACGTTCGTTTTATTTCTGAAGAACAGCAATTCATAATAGTAATGTGTACTTTATTGAATAAAAATTAAATAAAAATAATTTTAGTCCCCTGCAATTCAAATACATTTCAATTTTTAGCTTTAAACGGGTCTGGGCGCATGATGTCTGACTGCGCCCTCTGGTATTCTGGCATTAGATGGCGTAATAAACAGAACACGTGCGAGATCAGCAACCTCTACGATGTGCATCACCTCTACACTCCTACTATTAAGTGGAACTGATAAAATGGACAATGAGGGTAGAAACAAAGAAGTGTTCCTAATAAAGTGATCGGTGTGTGTATATGGTTCATACTGGCTGTCCCTTGGCATGTGTGGGAACAAGTCTTCATTCCTTGTTCTTATCCTTAATAATACCCCATTGAGCCTCTCAAAGAGGCAGGTGGTGTTGGTCACCCTGCAGAAGAACATGACCTTTATACTGTCCCACCTGCTTCAGTGCACAGGCATACACAGAACACAAGCTCAGCAGAGCTCAGACCTCCCATTCTGACCATTTGTGTAAATATGTAAAATGTCAGACACGTTTTAAGACACGGCTTTACACGATTCATGACATATTCGAGCCCCAGATGCACATCCATGGTACTGCTCCAAATAAGAATGTGCTAATCATGGTCTATGGTGAAGTGTAGGGAATCTTTTCTACTCTACACTCTTGCACTTCTACCATCATGGTCAGACTTTGGATTACAAAATAGCTGCATATATTCCATTAATCATTTGCATACTTAAGCGTTAAGCAAAACCACAAAGTTTCTGTCAAGATTATCACTGGTTCACCTGACTGCAGCACAAAACATTATGCCATTTAGGACAAAGACAGTCGCTCTCATTACAGGGACAGTGGTAAGTCCAGACAATGGCAATCTCCTAGAGCGAATCATCAATGGTAAATGTGGATACAGCTGTTACTGAATATTTAACAGGCAGAGAGGTGAAGCAATAAATGACAAAGTAAAGCTGGCACATAGGCACATTAATAACTAATGCAGGCGACGGTAACTAATAGGCTGCTGGTTGTAATGAAAATGTCATTGCAAATCAGCAGTTGTCCAAGGTTATTATTTATAAATGTTTGATGTGCTCAGCACAAAGGGGCACATCTCATTCAAGTTCTGGTCCAGACAAGACACTGCAACTGACGAAGCTGAAGAGGTATTTCAAGAAATGAGAGCATATGGTCTGTTAAATGAATGCACCGGACAAAATCTAAATGGTTCATTAAGAGGTTTTATTCAGTTTTATTCCATTGAATGATTTCAAAGCAAAGCAAAACCTGCTTACCCCTGATTATCCTGGTCAGGGTCAAGGTGGAGGCCTAACCCAGAAAGCAATCTGTGCAGGCAGAAGTACACCCTGGACAGGGTGCTGGTTCGTCGCACCGTTACATAAAGGCAGCACCTGAACTTCACGTTGCAAGCACTATATGGGATTCAAATCCCTGGCCCTCAGGAGCAGCCATTGCAGGACATTGAAAAAGATAAAACATTTTTCTTTTTATTGAAGGTATGGTAACTCCATTATGTGTGGTAATGACTTAAGTAATTTTTTGTATATTAGAAACATGCATGTTAAAATATGTCCTACCTGCACTGCCAGCACTGTTCCTTCAAGAGAACAGCCAGAAGAACTACAGGGGGTAAATGGGAGAGAGGAGAGGAGTAGTATTTTGCATTTAGAATAGGTTAAACACTTAACCAATAAACTCATACTGAATGGTCTAGATAGATGGATAGACAGACAGATAGATAGACAGACAGACAGACATAGATAGATGGATGGATGGATAGACGGATGGGATAGATGGATAGAACTTGAATGAAACTGAATAAACTGTTTGAGTAACTGATTGTTTGAAAATTGATAATGACAATAAGGTGAACTTGAATAGACTACAAAGGGTATTTGAAAGCTTATGACATAAAAGATGTGAAAAATACCCTCCAAGTAGGGCAGCATGGAGGCTTGGTATGTAGCATTGCCACCTCACACTTAGAAGGTCCTGGGTTCAATCCCAGGTGTAGCGGTCTGGGCTCTTTCTGTGTGGAGTCTGCATGTCCCTCCCCGTGTCTAAGAGGGTTTACTCCAGGTGCAACCCCCGAGCACCAGACAGCCAAGGATCTACAATTTTCCATGTAATGCTATATACAAAACGGACACAAGTTTCTTTCCGAAAAAAAAAACCATACCATACACCACTACAAATTACAAATCATGATCAGTTATTTCATTCTGCCATATACAGGTAGTCACTGTACTACATGTTTACTATTATTTCCATTTACATTTACAGCATTTAGCAGACGCTCTTATCCAGAGCGACTTACAAGTTATACAGTTTTACAATCCAAGCAATTGTGGGTTAAGGGTCTTGCTCAAGGACCCAACAGTGGCAGCTTGGCAGAGGTGGGATTTGAACCCTGGACCTTCTGGTCCATAGTCCAGTACCTTATCCGCTAGGCCACCACATTTCCCAGTTTTCAATAGTAAATATTCCAGTCCTAATGGCATAAACTATCTTTGAAAGTGGCTGTTGTAGCCAAAAAGTTTGGGAATATCCAATTAAAGGATAGGGTTACACTCAGCTGTACATAACTTCATGTTTATACATGTATACAGGTAAAGTTCATTTCATTTCTGGTGTTCATTAATCCCCCTTTTGGGTTTGTTTAGCAGTGGATATGTGGACTTGATCATCTAATAGGGGAACACTGCATGTGTGATAACTTGGTCACTATGGAATGCCTCAACGAAGATATCAAATGTATACAGTTTTCCAACAGAACTCAATCTTTGTACCCAGCCATCTCGGGCAACATGGTTGTGCTGCATTGCTCTAGGGTCATGGGCTTGATCATTGTCTTCAGTTGTTATCTGTGTATAGTTCTGCATGTTCTTTCATTTCACATGATTTTCCTTTGGTACAACCAATTGTCTTCCAAAATAAATGGCAGTAGGTAGATTGGCTAGTCAAAATTGCCGCTATGATTGGGTGGGTGTGTGAGTTAAAGAATAAATTACTGAGTTTTCCTGCTTTATGTTCAGTGTTTCTGGAGCAGGCTCTGGCCCACAGCAACCCTTAGCCTTGTACCAGCCCATTCTCTATTGAGTGAATGCAAGGATAACAGTGATGAACAAATTAATGCAACTTTAGCAGGGATGCACCAATATTCAATTTATTGGGCCGATCCGATAACCAATTATTAGCACATTATTGTGACCAATACCAATATAATAATTTAACATTACTGTATTTACAAGACATTCCCATTATAATCCAAATATGAACTGCGGTTAACTGGATCAGTAATTCATTTTACATAGCAATAAAACAGGTAAATCAGACATGATGATTACTGTATAGCTGCACTCACAAGTTGCTGTTACAAAGGAAAAATGGTTTCGTTCCATTTTTTTCTAACCTTCCTTTAAAAAGGTAAGAATATAACTACATACATAACTATACAGTCAGCAACAGATATTTTGCTTGATGAATAACAGCCAAAACAAAGCCAAACAAACTTTCATATATAAATATATAACTCAGAATATCCATATATCGTGCATCATTAAAATTCAGCATAATAACATTTAGAAATGTATAAGCCTATGATGTGCTGCCTTCTTCTCTTTTCACCGTGCACACGTAATTTAATTTATCTATCAACGAAAGCAGTTATAACTTGCATTTGTAAGTCTAAATTAAAAACAAGCCTCACCTGTGCACACACCTGAAACCCTGCTCAAGAGGAGGGCTTTTAAGGCTTAATTTCCATCAGCATCTTCTTTATCTCTGGGATTGAACGAACATACGCCGGCTTTGTGCCCCTCTTATTTTTAATACGATATTGTTTTGTAATATTATGAGTTGTATTTCAAACTTGAAGCCATACAAAATAAATAGCCCGCGAAAAAATTTTTTACGTCATCACTGAGCGCTACCAATTTCAGCACTGCTGGTTTGTTAAGAGTCGCCGATTTGTAAATCATACACACTGGACGGCGTGTTCGTGTATGAGCTGTGTATCTGCATTACGCCTGTGCTGACGCGTTTCAGGAAACGATAGCTGCAACTTAGGAGATTTCAAAGCTTCAGATGAGTTTAACGCTTAAAGTTTATAAAGCATACATTGTAAGAGGCTGCCAGACATGGAGAACTGGAGCCTTCCTTCATTATGTGTTTTGCTCGCAATAACAGTGAGATGGACTGTGTCCTTCAACTCATACTCAGGTTAGTGGAGTTAAATGGCTTAAACTGACAGTCCATTCAGTAGCATTTGGCTTCGTTCTCATACCAGTGTACTAAGTAGCATGTAAGAATAGTACACGATCCTTGTTGGTTTAATATAGATGAGTACTAAGCAGAATGAAAGTGCGTATTTTAAGACGCAATAAAAGGACGCAATGTAGTCTGAATCCAATTGTTTTTTTATTAATCATGTTGGCGTTGAATAAATACATTTATTCTCTGGTCTGCAGAAATAAGGAGACAGTTTCCCTCTAATTAATACAAAACTTGCTCAGGAAGTATACATAGATATACATACATATGTATATATACTGTGGAGTGTGGTTAGGCTGTGGTTAAGGTACTGGACCAGAAGATCCAGGGTTCAAATCCCACCTCTGCCAAAGTTGCCACTGTTGGGTCCTTGAGCAAGACCCTGAACCCACAATTGCTTGGATTGTAAGATCGTATCAGATGTAAGTCGCTCTGGATAAGGATGTCTGCTAAGTGTTGTAAATATCTACACACCCACTGAACACTAATAGGAACACCATCCCTATACTGATAGTGTCTTGTTCTCAGTCTTCATGGCATGGGTTCCATGACAGTGGGTAGGTCACTGAAGAATTCTGATCTCATTGTCATGTTCAAAGAACCCATTTGAGATGACTTTTCCTCGATGACATGCTGCACTATCATGCTGGATGTAGTCATCAGGAGATGTATAAACTGTGCAATGAAGGGAACAATACCGAAATAGGCTGTGGCATTGATTGGTATTACCTGACCCAAATTGTGCCACAGAAAACATTCCCCACATCATTCCATTAAATCCACCAACATGAACTGTTGATCCAAGGGAGGTTGGGTTCTTGCATTCATGATGTTGGCAGCAATTTCTAACCCTACCATCTGTATGCCTCAGCATAAATGGCGATTCATCAGATTGTTATAAACATATATATTTGATGAGGACCTTACCTGAAGCTACTGGGCTGTATTTCATGCACTGCTGCAACATGGTTTTGGGAGATTAACTCATTTTATGAATGAGGGTGCACAGCTGTTCCTAATAAAGTGTTTTAAAAGTGTATATATGAAAAGCAAAGCAGGTAGAAAATGTACAGGGAACCAGTTCCTTGCAGACTTCTGTAAATGCAATATTCACTTTGCAAGCTGCACCTGAGGTTCGAACCCAGGCCTCAGGTACTCTAATTTCCAGCAGCTGTCAACATGCTACTTGAAGGTTAAGTGGTAGAGTTATTTGTTACAGTGAGTACTACTCTAAAAACCTGACACATTGTCTACACTATAAAATCATGTAGTTTTGTTTGTGAATTGTTTACACATACATACAGTATATTTGCATTTAGTTTTCATATAGCAAAGTTATCATGAAGTTACTTTGTCTGTGCACTGATTAATTTTTACACAAACTAGCAATGACTGTACACTGAATGACTATGATTTTGCTATTGGTATCCAAACCAGGTGCTGGAAAACCACCCATGTTTGGGGACTACGAGGCACAAAGGCACTGGCAAGAAGTAACGCTGAACCTTCCTGTTCACCAGTGGTTGGTCACTCATTCATTTTCTTTCACTACAGCTGTGTTTGAAATGGCAGACATTAA
>JAJAGP010003611.1:0-60109 GCA_025084515.1 Ancistrus triradiatus
CACATGCGTTTTGTTTATTACGCCATCTAATGCAATTGCATTTTTGAACACCAGAGGGCACAGTCATACATCATGCTTCCATACGCATTTAAAACTCCGTCTAGTTTATTTATTTGCAGCAGATTAAAGGGTCTGTCTGTTTAAATGTTTATAAAAATAGGAATAAAAAAAAGTTACAATTTTAAGTCTCTAGGAATTAACTTTAATTGCAGGACTTTTTTTTTTTATTCAAGAAAATGTGCTTTGAAAATCAAACCGTGAACCAAGATTTTCATCATGTTCTCTTTGATGGAAGGCTGCCAAGCAGTCCCAGCACCACAAATAAGTAATGGGTGGTGCATCCAAACCCCACAGTGGGGAAGCATTTTATTTTTGCTGTATGTATTTGACTGTCTACACATATTTAAATTTTTATTTAATGGTTGTATTTAAGAACAGCAATAAAAATGCATTTATCAGGCTAAATCAGAAATATTTAGTGGCACATGAAGATTTGTGAGTGGAGCATTGCTATTATAATATTCTCATAATGGGAAATAAGATTCATGTAACTATATTTAACATCTGTTCACTTAGTAAGACAATGTTTCAGCAGCGTTATATGTGCTGTATAATCCCGGATTTATTAATAAAAGCCTCTTAAAAGAGAATAAGACTGAATAACCACTGCACCCTCATATTATATCCCCTGAAATAATTATACAATATTTTATATTTTATGTATTTTATAAAGCTTAGGTTTAGGTAATTAGCACTTTTAAGCATCTTTGTTTACTGGCTGACTTTGTATTTTTTTCCAGGAGGTTACAGAAGCGGTGGTACAAAACGGTAGGTGTTTTCTTCTCTCCACCATTTCTTTCATGCATGACAGCATTTCTAAAAAAAGAATCACGGCATGAATAACAACAAAACCCACCTCAGGGAATTCACTTCAAAGACAGCAGGCAGTATTACAGTAACAGAAAAGCCTCACACAGTCCATTATATAGCAAAGGTGACAGGTAGAGAGGTGCCTGGGGGCCAACCTAACTCAGTTCATCTTCTCCTGTTTCAGAGGAAAGGCTACTGAGGGCCTCTTAAACTGAAGGAGGAGAAGAAGACTGAGGACAAGGCTGGCAGTGTGCCAGAAATGACCCAGCCTTACAGACAGGCAGACATAACCAGGCTGATAAACAGTCAACACTCAGAAAGACTCTGGCTTTTTTCACTTGTATTAAACAAACCCATGATCTACCTGATCTGGGCTTCATATTATATGAAATCTGCCCAGGCCTCCATGGCAAATGTATGACTCAAAACTAGACGTCCACAGGAGAGATGAGGCAGCTATTAGAATGTTTTTCTTACACTGTAATCCATATAACCAATGTACTGTATGTCATTAATATTTTTGTACTAGTTGTGTGTAAGGACTATTTTGCAGAAATAGTTTAAACTGTGGCCTCTCAGTAAAAAAGATATAAAAATCAGTTAAGTAAACAGACTGTACAGATAATGTTATGACCTATAGAAACCCAAGGTATTGCTTCAGATTGTCATTTGCTAAATGCATTCAGAAAGTCTTCAGACCCTTCCACTTGTTGTGATGTTCGTTATATTGATTCCTTGCGCTAAAATAAAAATCAAGTTTTCCCCATCAATCTGAAGGCTACGAAAAATTCTGCTGCACTGAAAGTTCCCAAGAGCACAGTGTCCTCCATAATTCTTAAATGGAAAAAGTTTGGAACAACCAGGACCCTTCCTAGAGCTGGCCACCCCACCAAAGTAAAAAATTTTTTTGGTTGCAAAAAACATAACAAATCCAGGAGGACTTTCTTGTGTCTTTTACTGAGCTGAGGCTTCTGTCTGGCCACTCTTGGTGGAGTGCTGCAGTGATGGTTGAACTTCTGGAAGTTTCTTGCATCTGCAGACGGAATTTTTGGAGCTCAGCCAGAGTGAACATTGGGTTCTTGGTCACCTCTCGTACCAAGGCCCTACTCCCCCCGATTAAATGGTGGAGCGGCCAGCTGTAGGTCCCGGTTGTTCCAAACTTCTTCCATTGAAGAATTAAGGAGACCAATGTGCTTGTAGCAAGTGTCATAGCAAAGGGTCTGAATACTTTCCTTTTCCTTTTTAATAAATTTGCAAAAAAATCAAAACTGTTTTCACTTCCTCATTATGGGGTATTGAGAGGAGATTAATGGGGAAAACTTGAATTTTAGCACAAGGCCTCAATATAACAAAATGTGAAAAAATTCTGAAGACTGTCCGTATGCACTGTATCCAGAATCATGGTTTATAGCGTGTTTGTTTTGGAAGGTGGCTGTTATAAAACCTAAACCTTTATTTTCTCTTGTGAAAATAATATTTGAAAATTGTTGCATGCTTTCAATGTGATTTTAAGATCTTTTTTATTTTTCTGAATTTCAAAATGTTATCATAAGTGTAATTTTTAATTCAGTATATTCCAAGAAATCCCTTTTCCAGAGTGGGAATGGGGTGAAAAGGCTATGAAATTTTTGTGTCCAACTGTGGACAATCTCTCTCCCATGTCTGAAAGAGAGGAGGCCAGTTCATCCACCAGCACTGCCACAGAGACGCCTGTACTTCTGCCTGCCCTGAGTGAATTCTGGGCTGGGCTCCAGATTCCCGCATGACTCTAATTAGGAAAAGTGTCTTTACTTTATTAATATCATTCTTTTAATTTTAAAGTGCAGCACGCTATAAATCTGTTACCATTGTTTGTGTGAGGACAGAGCAAATGTGTTCTCTAATACACCAGCTTTATACAGTCTGTTTATAACAAGTTACTGTTATATAAGTCATTATATCAAAAGGATCTCAGCCCAGACTCCATCTACCTCTGGAGACTGTTTGTTAATGCTTTGGTTTCTGCTTATTTGTGTCTCTTAATCACTGCCAGTGTGGTGGGATGGATTGTTAATGGTGTAGGGGTGGCCATGCCACAGCCTGTCATGCCTGTCAGCGAAATTTGGTTATTTGGAAATTAGGTAACAGATGAAAGGTTTGTGTCCAACTGTGGACAATATTTTGTATATGATTGACATTATAAAATTCCAAAAGCAACAATTCTAATGGTGGCAAAAGACTTTTGCACAGTACTGTACGTCAAAGAGTAATTTTCAGTATTTACCTAAACGTTATCCATACAGCATGTCAGTTTAGATTTGCTGTTACAAATTCATGAATTAATTCTATTTTATTTATATTTAATTATATGTCATAAATATTCCAGTACAAATTTTGATGATCACATGTGCTACTGAATGCCCTTCAAAAAATTGACAGTGACATACTAAGTAGTGTTTGGACATACAACCCCAAAGCAGAAAAAGTTGGAACAGTAAGAGAAATGTAAATATAAAAACCATGCAGTGTTTCTTACACTTACTTTAACTTTTACTTCATTGCAGACAGCATGAACCTGAGATATTTCATGTTTTTTCTGGTCAACTTCATGTCATTTAATTTCATTTTCTGATTTGGGGTGGTATAACACATCCCTTGTAATTCCAACCTCAAAAACGTCTTTCGTGTAACAATTTGCTTGTATTTTATGTTTAAAAATAGTACAACATATTAATGAATTAGCGCTTGGGTACTGTAGCAGCAAACCACAAACCCACCACAGCAGTAAGGTGAGTCAGGCATCACACAGGCAGGATTGGCTGCGTATGAAGGAGAAGATGCCAGATGGTGAGAACGTCCTCTGGCGCTGCAACAACTTCTGTCCAGCTCTATGGGTTGGTGCCCCATTCAGGGTATATGCTCCATCCAGTAAATTATGTCATAGGCTCTGGAGCACTTGTTCCACTCAGCATCGATGGCTTCGAACAGTCCAAGCCATTGTCGGTTTAATGTAATCCCATGCAGTATATTCTCTATAGGATTTAAATTTGGACTCTTTCCAGACCAAAACATGAGCCTGATGGACTTCTATAGCATCTGCTTTAGCATGAAACTTGTGGAAAGCCTTTCTGCAATACTCTCATGTGGTCCAAAGCATTTACTGAGTTTTCGCAGTGAAGCAGCTCTCCAGTACCAGCAGCTGAAAAAGCCTCCCATGACACCTCTGCCTCTATGGTTAGAGATGCAGTCACTTCTCACCAGCTGTCTGGAGCATCACCACACAGCTCATCCATCCACACATCCCTGCTGAACCACTTTGAATCAAACTTTATATATTTTGCCAAAAGCTTCACTCTGTTTTGGATTTTTTTTTCTCAGACAGTAATCAAGGGCGTAAATATCAATTCAATTTTGGGGGAACAATAAACAGTAACGTTTCTCAAAAGCAATTCCTGAGGAAAACACCAAAGGAGCTACAAAAAGTACTGTTATATTAACGTACATAGATTATACACTACAGGTTTAATTATGCTCAACAAGTACTACTAGGAATGGCCTGTAGATGGCACACTATATATGGGTGTAGTTGTTCACAATGGTGTGATCTCATCTGATAGAATCGTAATTGAGAAGCATCATGTACGTCCATGGTTCCCAACCTTGGGTCCGGGCCTCCCTCAGGAGGGTGCCAAACATCACCTTCTGGTCCAGAGTCCAGTAACTTAGCCACAAGGCTACCACAGTCCCTAGCTTCTAGCAATACTTTTTATCGTTAAAAAAGTTAAAAGTAATAGTTTTTATTAATTTTTTACTGATGCCATTTGGGGCCTGGTCTATTTTTTCTTTTTTTTGTTTGGGTGTGTACACAGTGCATCAAATATTTGGCCAGAACACAGCCTAATTGCTCTTTAAAAAGCTTCGAAAGGCTTGCTACATCTAACCCGCCGTGTTTCTGGTCAACAATTTGAATGTACACTAAACATCTTTTGTGTGTATTGAAACAGTGGATCCTGTAAGTAGAGTAAGTATGTCACAAAGACGATGTGCATGGTTGTATCTCCAGCTGTCCATGTCAGGCCTGCTCCTGAGAACATGATCCTGGAGGTGATGAGTCCAGATCAGGAGTGTCAGGTCGAGCCACATTTGGAGCCTTCACAGGTGTCAGAACCAGTGGAGAGATCAGATGCAGCCAGCTCTCTGAATCCATCAGCTGCAGTCTTCTGTCAAACCCAGGAAGATGCTGAGACACAAACCGAGCGATGGACGCCCTTTATCGAGAGCATCAAGAAGGAGGCAGAGGATAGCGCCATGGCGACAATAGAGGAACGGTTAGATGATGGAGGTTTTTATGAGTGGACAGAAACAATTTTATGGCTGAAACTTCTAAACACAATGGCTGTGTTAAAACTAAGTGTAGTTGTAAATGCTTGGTATCTAGTTGTTTGCTTCGATAGTTTGCACTGGAGCTAAAGAAGCAAACCGAGCATGTCCCGGTTTATCAGGTACATTGATAATGTAGAAATTGCATTTTAGAAAAGAGGAAAACATGGGGATTTAGGATTGGGATTTAGGAACTGTTTAGAAACAGCTAGAACTAACATCTTGGAAATTGTTGTGTATTTGTGTGTAGGTTGCAGCTGGAACGTTTGGAGATGGCCAGGATGGCTGAGGAGGTGGCCAGACACACTGCAGAGTTAGCGGTCAAAGAGCTGGCTGGAGCCAGAGTGACCACACACTCCCCGATCTTGGAGGTGGAGGAGGAGGCCGAGCCTGAGTAATCACACACACACACAGACAGTTTACACATTGTTCTATTGGGAATAAACTGACTGCTGTTTGTGTAAATAAGAGCGCGTGGACAGTGTCACACTGCAAACTGACTAATGCTAACACACTTCACTTTGCTTCTCACTGTGCCATGTGTTCATGTAACAGGTTAGAGGTGCTGCAGGACGAGGAGAATGAAGTGGAAGTTTTAAACAGTAATACTACAGAGTAAGGCTTTTTTAAACACGTTCACAGAAAATACACTCATTGAAAAAAAAACTCACTGAGAAGGAGTTGTTGGAATCGACTGAGCATGTATGAATGTAATGATGATATATGTAAGTGATTACAATATTAGAGCGAAAGTGAAAGGAGGCTCTAGTTACCCTGTTAGGCTGTCTCTAGCCTGGATACAAGATGACATATGGTTGGGCATTGGAGGCGATATTTGCCCATAGATGTTGCAGCTGGGCCTGAGCTAGATCCTCATCCATCACACCAGTAGTTAGGGCAGTGTGTCGCTCCACAGCAAAAGCAGGATTGAAGCACTCACCACGAGGCCTCCATACTCCAGTTCAACCAGAACCTGGATTCACTGCTAAAGACGATACGATTTCAGTCCATAGCAGTCCAGGTTTCTTGTTCACAACACAGCTACCCTCCCAAACCCCCCCCAACTCCCACTTCAATTGGTCTGGAACCTCCACTGAAGTTTTCTTAGTCTCCAAAATTATGAACACGTTTTTAAGTACATTTACAGCATCTAGCAGACACCCTTATCCAGAGCGACTTACAATTGGTACAGTCTTACAATCCAAGCAATTGTGGGTTAAGGGCCTTGCTCAAGGACCTAACAGTGGCAGCTTGGCAGAGGTGGGATTTGAACCCTGGACCTTTTGGTCCATAGCCTACCTTATCCACTAGGCTACCACAGTCCCAGTAGTTCTTTGTTGACTCCACCTCTGCATCCGTACAGGAAAAGCAGAGTAAGGCAAAAACTGACCACCAATTTACATGCATTTTCTCATTACTAAACAAGAAAAGTAGCATTAGGAAAATAATTAGGCTACTGTACCATAAAAGAACGAATAAACATTTTAACTGCTGGTATAAAAATGTAAATTGTTTGTTTCACATGAATGAAATAATTTAAACCCTGGAATGAAATGAAACACTATATATATATGTGCTCAAAAACTGAGCTTAGTAGTGGGAGGATTGTAACACAGCGCACGAGACCTGCAGAAACAGGAGAGTGATGATACACAACTTCAGTGTTTGTAATCCCCCTCTCCAACGCCCTCTGCTGCTTAATTTGAACACTGCTTCTATCAATTAATGGCTGGATCCCAAAAGGCTTAACACTCTAAACAAGTGCACTACATAGGGGATTACATAATGCGGCTTGTACATTAAACCAAGTGCCCTACATATCCAAGTCGGGGCCATTTTAGCATTGTGAAAACCTGCGTTAGGACATAAAACCAAGTATTCAAATATACATAGACGCTTTAAAATGGATTTATTATGACATTGTTTTGAGCTTTTGAGTATACTTGTGGATACAGTGTAACCTAGACAACAAAGATCCTGCCAACCGCATCCCATAGCAACGCAGGTTGCCTGGTAACCAGTGGAGCATCAGGGAGCTTGTTTATGTGCACCATGGCCGAGCTGCATGGAGCCTTCGATAGATTTCAGATAACAAATAAATCTATTCATCAATATTCAAGCAATCAGCAAATGGCTGTTGATTAAAATACTTTAGTAGAAGTGGTTAGTCCATTTAAAATGCATCATGGACTGATGATAAAGAGATAATAGAGGATCTAACCGGCGCTGCTCATCATCTCAGAGTAAGTTCATACTTCAGTGATTTATGGAGACACTCGCTGTATTTTTATTCCTATTAAATTATTAGTTGTTTATTGAGGAACAACTTGGGCCACTATAGTCATATGGATATTTTTTCAAAGACATATCACAGTAGATGGTTGCCAGTTGCTGATTTGAATAGAAAATAATGGTTCATGCGTTCATGTGTAGACATAGTATTCACACGTTTATTTCAGTTTAACAATACAAATGTTGGTTAGGGTCTGGAGCCTGTCCCAGAATTCACAGGGCTCCAGCAAGCATGTACCCCGAATGGGGCACCAGTTTGTCACAGTGCTGGGTATGGGTTGCTTTTGCAGCTCCAGGGAATGATCGCCTCCCTCCAGCCTCCTCTCCCAGCAGTGCCTTCCAGTGGGCGAGGTGTCATGCAGACACTGGCCGGGCAGGGGTGATCATCCGTGGAGCTGTGCCACCAGCGGACCCTTAAACCAGTCCAGAACAGACTGGCACCCCATTCCACGTTGCCTTCGTACGGTGGCCTCTGAACATTCCAGAAAGGCTTTGACCTTGGTATTAGAAACATTCTATAGATGCTGTGTGCCCTTAGATCTGATAAATCGATTCAAAAATCATTTCACTCTGTGTTATTGTGTTGATAAGCTTAAGACTTCTTGTATGCCATGACATGAACCAGCGTTTCAACGTGTGCATGCCAACAAGTGTCGGATCTGTCTCAAGTGAACAGTTCATTCAAGACGTAGGAAGAACTTGAGGGAGTTACAGAGAATCAGCAGTGATCAGTAGAGGGATACAGAGGAAACTCCACTGGAAGAACCCAGGCTTCTTCCCACCTTCAGAAGCAAAGCCTGATCCAGTTAGTTCTACACACCAACCACACAAAGCTGAGGAGTCCGAGACCCTGAGGAGGAACGGAGTCCGATATATCTTCTGAGTCTGATCAGAGCCAGAGCCGCTCACTGAGCAACCGAAGTCCAGGGTGAGTGGACCTCAGGGGAGGAGCTGTTAGGTGTGATTGCATACTTACTTTCAAAAGTATGGATACAAGAAATGTCTTTTCAGAGGTGGAGAAGTACACAAGTTCTTCAAGTATGTAAACGAACATCATCTGATAAAAATACTCCACGTAAAAGCTCAAGTATGGGAAAGTACAGTGGGGAAAAAAAAGGTTTCGCAGCCACTGATTGTACAGTTCTCCTACTTAGAAAGATTGAGAGAGGTCTGTAATTTTCATCATAGGTTTACCTTCAAAACTATGAGAGACAAAATGAGGGAAAAAATCCAGGAAATCACATTGTAAGGATTTTTAAGAATTTCATTGAAATCATGGTGGAACAATAAGTATTGGGGGGGGGGGGGGTCACCCACAACAAAACAAGATTTCTGGGCTTCTCACAGACCTGTAACTTATTCTTTAAGAGCTCTTTGTCATCCACTCGTTGCCTGTATTTAATGCACCTGTTTGACCTCGTTATCTGTATAAAAGACACCTGTCCACAGCCTTCCAAAAGTCAGATCCAAACTCAACCATGGCCAAGACAAAAGAGCTGTCGAAGGCACAACAGGAAGACAATTGCTAGACCCAGCACCAACTGGGAAGAGTGAAATGAATCTACCAATAGGCAAGCAGTGGTGTTGGTATGAAAAATCATGTGGGAGCAATTTTAAGAAAATGGAAGACATACAAGACCACTGATAATCTCCCGCGATCTGGGGGCCCACAGCAAGATCCTCATTCATGTGGGGTCAAAATGATCATGAGAACGGTTAAGCAAAAATTCCAGAACAACACGGAGGGACCTGATTAATGACTGCGAGAGCGGGGACCAAAGTAACAAGGCTACCATCAGTAAAAAAGTACGCCCCGTCTGAAGTTTGGACATGCTATAAATGTACTCTCTTAAAGTAAAAAAGTTAAAATGATTCTTTGAAGTCTTTCTAACTCAAACAGGATGTATTTTATTGAGGGAAAGGGTACATAAACTGAGAGTAACATTAATGGTTGTATTACAACTTCATTAATTATCTGCAAAAAGATTCAATGACATGGTCTATTTTCTTTATAAAGCTTCTTTCGTTTTTTAAATAATGGTAGATTATCCATTATCCATTGCTCTTTCTGAAAAGCCAGCTTCAAGTTTTTGGAAAGATGCTGGAAGCATAATGGGAAATGTAGTGACCTGTAACAGTAAGTGCGTGACATGTCGTAGTTGGACTCAGCAATCCAGGATTAAATGTCGTTTACCCCATGATTTTAGTGGGACCACAGTTTTATTTTACTTGGGCACGTGCCCAGAAAGGGGGGTCTGTTGAGCCCCCTGATGTAGCCCTATGACTTTACATTAGAATCCTTTATTTTCTGTTCTAGATTCAGTTTTTTTGAAGATTATCCAAAAAATTTCAACCACCTTCGTAGCTCATCCCAGAGGTTGTATATGGAATTTGTCTTTGTCCTCACAGATACACTCATCCATCACACAAGAACTCAGTTAATGTTTACTCACCCAGTCGTTAGGTATGGATATTAACAGTATGTTCAAGCCCAAGTTCCATCGCCAACCAAACTGCCACTGGTTAGCCAAGGACCATTAGACCTCAGTGCTTAAGTGGTATGATTATGTTATGATATGAAGCTTATAAAGTTCTGTTTCTTTGAAATGCTGTGACGTCTCCTTTACTGAAAGTAGACACTTGAAACTCTACTGCTGCAGTGTTTTTATTTTCTAGAGGACAGTCTTAACTGAGGGTCTCTTCAAATATTGGGCAGATTTTGATTGATGTTAGAATGTTATTGGGCAAACAATGGTTAATTAGGACCTGTTTCGTTTTTAAACATGTGAGTGCTACAAGCATGCACACTGCCCCAAATCCAATGAGGATTCTGCACAATGCTTGGATTGTTCTAGTGAGTGTGTGTGTGTGGGGGTGTGTGCTGTGTGATGTGTGTGTGTGGGTGGGTGTGTGGTTGACCAGCTGTAAAGGCTTGCACAGTGTGAAACCAATACTGTAAGTTTTAACCACCATAAGTGCGTTACAATCTTCTCTCTCTCTTTCATATTTGTTTATAATGCTTTATGACATGACTTCTCTCTCTTCTCACACAAACACACAAAAAACACACACACTCAGTCTCAATGTCCATAAATGTTTTTTATAAGGCCTCACAAATGATAAAACAAAACCAATTTAAATCCAATCACTCGGTTTTTCGACCCAGCCAACAGTTTCTGCTTCTCACTTTACACTCTTCACAACACACCACTCCACTTCACACCACACACCACCCACACCCACAACACAACACACCACACACCACAACACACAAACACACACACAGGTCTAGTTCCACTGCTTTGTTTATTACAGAAGGCTACATCACAGACTGTCTGTCTTCAAGTATCCACAGATAACAAACCCAAACTGCACAAACAAACACTGTTATGTTGTGAGTCTCACGGCTACACTCGCACAAACTGGTTCTTTATGTTTATAGACTTTGTGTTCGTTCACGTCCTCAACTACAGTCACTGACAAAAAATAACGCACCAGATAAAAATCTCGGATTTCTGCCTTTATCCGCAGAGAGTGGTGTCTTGAATGGGAAACCTGGATCTGGATGGTCTGAAACCATATGTTTGTAGCGATTTTATCCAGGGTTCTGTTTGGGATCGGGTCGGTTCGAGCGTGGTGGGCGATTCAATCCTGCCATGCTGTTGGAGCGACACACTGCCAAGCTATAGCCTACCAGAGCCTCTCATTTTTAATTGTACAGTTTTCCAATAAATTTCTCCTAGCTCTAATATTGAATACTTCCATTTATCTCATCATTCGATTCATACATATAAGATTCAGTCACATCAACTCCTTCTTGGGTGAGTCAAAAAGGCCTGGAAAAGCTTAGCTGGGTTTTCACAACATCCTTCTTTCGTAGCCCTTTTCGGGTGATGAATTTGTTCGCTGGAAGGAAGGCAGAGCTGCGACTTTGGAAAAAAATGAAACACCAGGGTATCACCCAGACTCGCCACACAGATTTTGTTCAGTAATAAAAAGAGGCAAAAACGTGACTCTTAAAACAAAAACAGGTGTAAAGACTGCTGATCAGGGAAGGATCGGACCGGGATGCTAATGAGTGCCCTTTTTACTCTGTTTTGTTTCTGTTTCCTATGAAAAGGGGATTTTTCATCGAAATGAGCCTCTCCTGGATAAATAAGCGCCGGTCGGAGCTCTAATATCGTGTTATTATAAACAGTAATAAAGCATTACTAAACAAAGTCACACACTTAGCCTGTTTCGGTCCGGCACACGGTAATCAAAAACACTGTGAAATAACCACAGAGTCCCATCTGTGTGTGTGTGTGTTGTGTGTGGTGTGTGTGTGTGTGTGTGCAGTGTGTGTGTGTTTTTTTTGTGTGTGTGTGTGTGGGTGTGTGTGTGGGTGTGTGTGAACGTGCCGTCCAACCTTCAGAGAAAAACCCTAAGACTATCCACAAACAAACTCGTGACCCCTGGAAAACCCGTCAGGTTGATTTAACATTAAACACAGACAGACGTATTTCAGACTGACATGCTGACGGAGGTGTGGAGTTACTGGAAGCAAATAAAAACAGACCCAAAGCTGTGTTTATGTAGAGAAAGACACACACACACACACACACACACACACACACAGAGTGAGAGTGAGAGTGAGAGGGAGCTGTTTTATTTGAACATTCTTTCTGAGGCTGAGCTGGGCTTTATAGAGGAATCTTTACTGTACCGTCGCTTCTCCTCCCTCAGGAATGATTAACTGACCGACAGCTTCCTGTCTGGCCCTCTGTTAATGACTCGTCCAAAGAAATCACAGACATGAGGAGAAGAAATCAATCACAACTCACACTCTCACAAACTCTCATCGGCCTCTTACACTCATTAATCCACACCACGGACCAGACTAGGACTCGAACATATGAAAGACTCAGGAATGACTCAGATGCACACATAAAAGACTCAGGAATTGACTCAGACTCACACATAAAGAACTTGGGAATTGACTCAGATTCACACATAAAGGACTCAGGAATCTACTCAGATTCACACATATAGGACTCGGGAATCTACTCAGACACACACATATAGGACTCGGGAATCGACTCGGACTCACACATAAAGGACTCGGGAATCAACTCGGACTCGCACATAAAGGACTCAGGAATGGTCTTGGACTCACACATTAAGGAATTGGGAAATTACTCAGATTCACACATAAAAGACTCAGGAATCAACTCGGACTCACTCATAAAAGGACTCAGGAATCAACTCAGACTCACACATTAAAGACTCAAGAATCTACTCAGACTCACACATATAGGACTCGGGAATCGACTCAGACTCACACATAAAAGACTCAGGAATCAACTTGGACTCACACATAAAGGACTCGAGAATTGACTCAGACTCACACATAAAGAACTCAGGAATCGACTCAGTCTCACATATATAGGACTCAGGAATCGACTTGGAATCACACATAAAGGACTCTGGAATTGACTTGCAAGCGACAGACTTAAGACTTTACTCAGACTCACACAATACAGACTCGAGACTGAGACTCGCATACTAGAGACTCAGGACTCAGATTTACATTACAGACTTGAGCCTTGACTTGGACTCGCACACTACAGACTCTCAACTCAGACTTGCACTTTAGAGACACGAGATTTGGACTCGCATGCTAGAGACTCAGGACACAAATTTGCACTCTAGAGACTGGGGACTCAACTAAGGCTTACACTGTAGAGAGTCAAGACTCAACTTGTACTAGAGACTCTTGATGCGGATTCATGAAAGACACTCCAGACTCGACTCAGACTCACTGGAGACTTAGGTCTCAACTCATGCTAGACCCACTGGATTTGACTTGAGATGCACGTTAGGGACCTGAATTCCAAATTGGACGCACCTGAGACTCAAAACTCATCTCAGACTTGCACACTAGAGATTCTTGACTCAGACTCACACACATCCTGACACTGAAGATAGGTGAAATGACCCAGTGCCAGCGGGGTCTGTGGTACATTACTGGCATCTACTGAGCTGGCTCCAATGACATACAATGCCACAATTCCACCCAAAGCCTTGATGTGCGTTCCCTCAAAAAAGGAAGACCTTAGGAAGACCTTACCAAGAACAGAGACCGTTTTACCGTTGTGTCCAATTAAACACAAGTCTTGTCAGGACTGACTGGAGAAGACAAAGAAACCATCCTTTATTTTAGGCTAACGTTTATTTTTGTGTAAGCTGTAGGGACGACTGTCCCAATTCTTCTTGGCACCTTGAGAGCCTCTGGAGTCCAGCCTTCTACAACATCACAAAGAGTGCACCTCAACAAAGACCTTAGCGCCCGGCACTGGAATCGGGACTGGTTAGTGACTTTTACAGGCTTGTTTTATCCCCCCGCAGCTCTAATAAATGTTTATTTTTACAAACTCTACGACTTCCCTTCACACCGCTCCTAACACTTACTAACGTTTCACTCCTGCTGTGGCTGCGCTCCAAATATCACACTATAGATAGTATAAATAGTACTTTTTGAGACGCAGCCCTGCAGCAATTACAGGGCGAGCATACAGTGTGTAAAATGGTCTATTCTTGCTTTCTGTTATCTCTTCTGTTACAGGGGCACCCCTGACCTGCGCTATGTGCCACAGACCCAGCACCAGACCCTGCTGGTCTGAGCTCCCGAGGTGCAGCAATCCTCAGGGTGGAGGCTGGGTCATCTGACGCAGACCGGGGGTGCCCCCACATTCAGCAGGCTCAGTGTGACCCATAGTTGTGAACAACTGTGTAGTGTGTAGTGTAGCACAGTGAAGTGTGTGTGTGTGTTGTGTGTGTGTTTGTAGTGGGTCAGCCCCTTTGTGTCTGATTTGAGCTGACAGAACTGCTGAAGATAAACAGACACACACACGCCTGCAGTAGCAGCAGCTGGGTGACCTGTAACTGGGGAATTAGAAAGACGTGTGTGTGTGTGTGCGTGTGTGTGTGTGTGTGTGTGTCAGAGAGAGAGAGAGAAAGAGCAAGAGAGAGAGAGAGAGGGAGAGAGAGCGGTCAAAAGTGAAAAGTATGAAACAAGAACGCAGAGAACAATATTAACTAAATAGTATACAATAACATCACACACACACACACACACACACACACACATGGCAACAGTGTGAAGCAAAAATGTGTTTGATTTTCCTTGGTTTTGCGTCGTTTTGACTGATATCTGAGGTTTGTTTTGTTTTAATTTGACTGGTTTTGAGGTTTTGTTTTCTCTGTCAGTTTCTGGGGCTCTTGTTTGATTTTGGGGTGGTTTGATGTGTTGTGGTTCATTTTTGGAGGGTTTGATTTGTTTTGGTTAGGTCGATTTGTTTTGTCTGGATTGTGGGGTTTGTTTTTCGGTTGGTTTGGGGAGTTTGTTTGATTTGTTTTGCTTAGTATGTTTAGTTTCATTCTGGTTTATGAGATTTGTTTTCTTTGGTTGGATGCTTTTGTCTCACTTGTGGAGGTTTGTGGGGGTTTGGTATTTTTGCTTGGTTTGTAAGGTTTGATTTGAGTGTTTTTTATTTGTTTTAGTTAGATTTGTGGGTTTGTTTTCATTTGTTTTAATTAGTTTGATTAGTTTGGATTGTTTTGTGATGCTTTGTTTGATGTGTTTGGCTGTTTATGGGGTTTGTTCGCTTTTATTTGGATTCTGAGATTTAGATTCTCTGTGCATCGCTTTGCTCTGATCGGATTCAGTGTTTGGATGAATGATAGCTTTCTGTGCTCTGATTGGATAGCTGGTGGCTCTCTGGTTTTTGCTCTTTGTGCTGATGATTGATTTACTGATAGCTCTCTGATAATGGCTCCTATAATTCGATAGGCTGAATGGGTGCAGTCTTAGCTCTGGGTGGCGTCTTTGATTCATTTATTGAAGGCTTCATTTAGGCCGAAGTTGCTCTCCATCACTTCGTCTGTCTCAGAGAGAGAGAGAGTTTGTGTGTGTGTGTGCGTGTGTGTGTGTGTGTGTGTACAATTGCTTGTGATTGAATGATTATTGAAAACACCCTTGATGTCATGCTCATGACATCACATTTATCTATCACTCTTAGACCAGTCTTTGGGTGTGGGTGTGTGTGTGTGTGTATGGGTGTGTGGTTTGTGGTTATGTTTGGCGGCATTGTTTTTTTTTTGGATGGCGGGTGTATTAACCTTTTGTTGCTGGTGCAGTACTTCCATCGTGCCATGTGCGTTTTTAGGCTGATGTGTTTCTTCGGGTTGTCATGGGGACGATGCTGGAGGAGCCGCTGCACGTTTGATAGCTTTTACATCTGGGTGTAAATAAGTGTGTGCTTCAGCGCGTGAGTGTGTGTGTGTGTGTGTGTGTGTGTGTGTGTTGTACACCATCTAAGATTACACCAGCTAAGCTAAACTCAAACCAAACTCTCTTCATTTACAGCGTTTAGCAGACGTTCTTATCCAGAGCCACTTTTCACAATCATACAACGTACGACCCGGGCAGTTTTGGTTAAGGCCCTTGCTCAAGGGTCAAGGGTCCAACAGTGGGAGCTTGGCAGTGCTGGGGCTTGAACCCTGACCCATAGTCCAGTATCTTAACCGCTGCACCACCACAGTCGCAAGTTCTTTTTCTACTTTGATGTGAACGACAGTGATTCCTCTTGAATATAAAAACGTATGGCTTTGTGTTGATATGATTACTGCTTAGTTTCTCAAAGGAGCTGCTGATTTTGCCTGCATTCGAGACCTGCATTCGAGTGAAGTTTGCAGGTTCTCCCTCTCTCTGTGTACTCTGGTTTCCCCCACATTCCAGAAGCAAAGTTCAGCCGGCGTCTCTAAAGTGTCTCGGTGTGTCCTGGGATGGACTGGATGTCTTAAAACTTTTGACTGGTAATGCATAGCATTTACATTTACAGCACTTAGCAGACGCCCTTTTCCAGAGAGACTTCCAGAACGTGATCCAACTGTAGGCAGATCCATAAACAAACAACTTTGTTAAATGTATTATATATGGAAGTGCATTTTCAGGCTTCGCTTAAGTGCTGAGCAAACAGGTGAGTCTTTAGACGCCGTTTGAGGACAGCAAGAGACTCCAGTGAAAGTCCATTCCACCATCTGGATGCCAGGACGAAGAGGAGTCTTGCTGCTCATCTTGTTTAATCTTGACCAGAGGATCCAGTCGAGCCAAGCTCGTGTCTCGAGGGGTTCGAAGTAGAACGTGGTTTGATTAGAGCCTTTAGGTAATAAGGTGCTGGCCTGTTTTTGGCTTGGTAGACAAGCATCTGGGTTTTGAATCTGATACAGCAGCTACAGGGAGCCAGGGAGGGGAACGCAGCAGTGGGGTGACACTGCAGTAACCTCCTTTATAACACATCAACTTTCCACACATGTTGCATTTGGGCTTTTCGTTTTCCCTCACAAACGTTTGAACGCTTTTGAGCGTCCGTCTTAGCGTATCAAAACAAAACTATGTGATGACGCACCGGTCCCGGCAGAATGGTGCCTCCTTAATCTGGACGGATTTTTGCACTAATTGAGGCCATGTATCTGAAGCATAAAATGCGTTAGTAGGAAGCGATAAGTGGAATCGAAATTCTGTTGTTTTTTTTGGAGGGTTCCCGATCCTTGAAATTTTGGAAAGTTCTGAATCTGAAGCAGATTTAGATTCATAGTGGTTTAGGTACCGGACTATGGACCAGAAGGTCCAGGGTTCAAATTCCACCACATGCCACTGTTGGATCCTTGAGCAAGACCCATGATTGCTTGGATTGTAAGATTGTATAACTTGTAAGGCGCTCTGGATAAGGGTCAGGCCTGAGGACAGAAACACTGCAGGCCCTGTCCCGGATTGGCGTCCTGTCCAGGGCACACTAATGTCTTCTTTTTGGGGTTTAGACGCTGGAGCCGATGCAGGAAAACCAGACGAGGAGTCAAAATCTGAAATTTAAAAATAACACAATTCTCACAGCCAACATTGTGTGTGTGTGTGTGTGTGTGTGTGTTCTCATGATGGAAGAACTGAAATGTTTGATCCGATTCACAGGGGGAGATAGCGTTTCATTTCTTAGACCTATAAAACGTTTATAAGGGGGTTCCAAACAGGCGCATATTTGTGGGCCGGTTGGAGCGACGGAGGGCGGTGTTTATTTCTCACGTCGTGTGAAATGTGGAAATTATTTCGCGGCCGTATCACCCAGCTGATGTCAGTGGAATCATGATGTCATACCTTAAACATTACACAGAAACGAGAGACGGGCGTCGAGAGAAAGACAGGACCTGCTTCTCTTTTTTTCTATTTGTTCCCCGTCTCCGCAGGTCACCCATGAAGTGCTCGGTCCTTAACGACTTGACGTGCGACATCAAGAGGATCTTTATCTTGTTGCTATGCACAGCTGATTTCTTCATTTTAAAGCAGGGCTAATTCCGTGAATCTTTAGTTTGTGTTTCCCAGACGCCTTTCCACAGAGAGCCGCTCTTGGTGGGCGTATGTCGGCGCGTGTTTGATTTACGCGCCTAACGCAAAGCTAATTTGCAGATTTAGACGTTTAATTGTGTTTTTTTTTCCTTCCCAGAAGCTCAGGAACATCTGCTTCTCATCGACACTCAATCCACGTGTGTATCTTATACGGAAACAAATTTAACCTATTTATTAATTGAATCCACCTGCAATAACACTGGGGGAAAATAATGGTTTCCTCTTTCGCCCCGCTCTCAGTTTCCCACATCTTTAATCTTCGGCGTCCGCGTGCTCTTTGTTCCGTAGTGTCCCGGTCCCTTTGTCACAGCGTCCTTGTTAGATTGGGTTCATGTTCTGCTTTGTTCTGCTCCGTCCTAATGTTTTTGGTTTCCTTTAATCTCTGACGTTCCTCAATTTATGATCTCGGGGGTTACTCAGGTTCACTTTATTAAATAAGGGGGCTTATGAGGATCCTCTATGCACCCTTGACTCGCTCTTCAGTGTCTAGGACTGTGGGCCAGAAGGTCCAGGGTTCAAATACAACCTCTCCAAAGCTGCCAGTGTTGGGTCCTTGAGTGAGGCCCTTCTTATCAGTTGTTGGAGGTAAGTAAAGAAGTACAAGCACTTTGTTACAGTACTTACAGTATTTTATTTAGGTATCTGTGCTTTAATTCTGCAACTTAACTCTTTTTACTTTTACTTACTACATTTTCAAAATAAAAGCAGTTGCTTGTTACATTTTTATTTATTTATCTGTGTCATCTCTTGATTTTGAAGACGGTCTTGCAGAGCAGGTACGCCTCGACAGGCAAACATTTTGGAGAATAGGCCTAGCGTAGCAACGGAAGCGTCAAGTCGTACGCCCAAGTGTTCATGAAGTGTTACTGTATACACTTTACAGACTTTTTAGTAAATCAGACACTAGAGGGTTATCCTCATCCCTTTTTCTGTGATGACCAACAGTTTGGCATAAGTATTGTTTAAATTAAGTGGTGTAGTGGAGTTTGAAAGAAGAACTGGTATAAAAAAATCGTTGTAGCTGCAGTGAGAGTGTTCAGGGAGTCGATGATAACTATAGCTTGGGTTACATATCAGGATTTACTGCATTACTGAATATAAAGAGGGATTTAGAAGCTGTCATTAAAGAAAATCTAAAGTATATTTTGTATATTTTGGTGTCTGAAAATGTTTTGATTCTGTTGTTGCTGATGATTTTACCCTCAATAAAAGACGTCCTGCTTCAAAAACTGAGCTGGAAATGCTTTTTAAAGGAATACTTTTACACTTGTTTTGCTTTAAGCACATTTAGTAGCATGTACTTTTATACTCCTGCTTGAGTAAAATATATAAGCCATACTACAACTTTGACTTTGAGTATTTTTGAATCAGATTAGTAGTACTTTTACTTAAGTAAATGACCAGTGTCCGTCTTCCACCTCTGCTCTGGAAAAACTGGAGGCTCTGAGGCTGAGATGGAAAAGCTGTCCACAGGACAACGACTTCCCTGGACTTTATATCTCACTTTTTCAGTTTAAAAGCAAGCGTGACTCTGCTTTATTTTTGGTGTTTTATTTCCTCTTTATACACAGTGCAAAGCAGAACGCCCGGCTGTACTTTTGACAGGGAAAAATCAAGATATGACGAAGAGAATAATCATATCTGCACAGATTCTACTAGCACCGGTATGACACTGCACTCATGCACGGCGGGCACCTCAGGCACTCTACAGACCAAACCCGAACCTCAACCCAACTCTGAAAGGGGCTCACAAATCTCGAAAATCACCTCGACAGAGACGGGATACGAACCAGAGCTCTACCAGTCGAGCCACTGTCGGTCCAGTTTCCAGGATTTTCTTCTGGATCTGTATATAGCGTGCCCGGTGCCAGACCAGGGGTGCCCCGTGTGCGTGACAGCCTCTGTGTGTTAAAGCTTATTGCGCAGCTTTGCTCATTTTATTCCTGCACCGAGACTGATTTTGTGTCGACCGCAAACCAACCTCCTACAGCGAGCGTTTATAATGTTATCTCTTTATTGTCTGTCTTTATTTTAGCCCCGAATCCTCCTGAGAATGTTTTATTGTGTTTACGGAGGGTATAAACGCAGTGGGTTTGGTGTTTCCACATCAGTTATCTCTTATGAGAGGCTCATTCAGTGGAACCATCTGTTGCCTGATGACCCGCCGCTGCCAACAGCGTGTGTGTGTGTGTGTGTGTGTGTGTGTGTGTGTGTTTGGCTCAGGCTGAGCTCAGTGATTGGTTCAGTGGGCCAGCACAGTCGGAGTCTGGCATGAAGACCCTTTGAGTGTGTATGTGTGTGCTGGTGAAAGAAAACTGTGGTTGGCTTATGGCCTGTGAATGTGTTATCTGCCAGGGTGGCATTTTGCTCTTTCTGTGTGTGTGTGTGTGTGTGTGTGTGTGTGTGTGTGTGTGTGGGGCACATGGTCTGAGATCGCAGTCTTTTCCTGAAGCACGGGCGTCTTATTGATTAATTCTGTTTGATAAACAAAAGGCTTTCACCCAGAGCAGCTGTGCATGTTGCTCGTTGTGCGATGCGTCACATCAGGGTTGTGTAACCGAAAACGTTTGCGACTACAGACGTGCCTCTCGCGGCTCTCCGTGCTCCTCTCGCTCGCCTCTCTCCCACTCTTTGTCTCTCTGTGCAGGAAATGAACCTCTTTGCTACACGGCAACCTTATTTTCAGAGCAAACACCAGGGGTGTTTGATGTAGAAAAGCCCAAGTGTGTGTGTGTGTGTGTGTGTGTGTGTGTGTGTGTGTGTGTGTGTAGGAAAAGTCAGCTTTGAAGTTCTCACTTCCTCCTGGTGAAAAACGTCAAGTTTAATCAATATTAATGTGTCACTATAACACACACACACACACACACACACACACACACACACACACACACACACACACACACACCCTACATTACTCTGACTTTCATCATGGGTTTCTGAATATTTGTTTATAAATGGTGTGTCAGGATGGTTTAAGCCCCAATGGGTTATTCCCCATGATACTTGGAAGATATTACAATTTTTGTCCTTCCTCAGACTTTTCCCTCTTCTTAAAAAAGAAAAAAAGAAATAAAAAGGCAAAATGTTTCTTTTTTGGTACTGAATATAAAAACTTTAGGCTTATATGGAGCCAGAGAATTTATTAGAAACTGATTGTAAGTAACAGAATATGAGGGCATGAGGGCATGCGGTGATTCACCAGCTCACTACCACCTGGGTTTGAGTCCTGGAAACTGGTGTCTGACTACTGGCCGCGTCAGGGGGGATTTACAGGCTGGATTAGACATCGGGCAACATCAGACATCAGGAGACATTAGACATCAGGTGACATCAGGCAACATCAGACATCAAGTGACATCAGGCAACATCAGACATCAGGAGACTTTAGACATCAGGAGACATCAGGCAACATCAGACATCAGGTGACATTAGACATCAGGCAACATCAGAAGACAATAGGCAACATCAGACATCAGGTGACATTAGACATCAGGCAACATCAGACATCAGGAGACATTAGACATCAGGTGACATCAGGCAACATCAGACATCAGGTGAACATCAGGCAACATCAGACATCAGGAGACTTTAGACATCAGGAGACATCAGGCAACATCAGACATCAGGTGACATTAGACATCAGGCAACATCAGAAGACAATAGGCAACATCAGACATCAGGTGACATTAGACATCAGGCAACATCAGACATCAGGAGACATTAGACATCAGGCAACATCAGACATCAGGTGACATTAGACATCAGGTGACATTAGACATCAGGAGACATTAGACATCAGGCAACATCAGACATCAGGAGACATTAGACATCAGGCAACATCAGACATCAGGAGACATTAGACATCAGGCAACATCAGACATCAGGTGACATTAGACATCAGGAGACATTAGACATCAGGCAAAATCAGACATCAGGAGACATCAGGCAACATCAGACGACAGGAGACATTAGACATCAGGCAACATCAGACATCAGGAGACATTAGACATCAGGAGACATCAGGCAACATCAAACATCAGGTAACAGACATCAGGCAACATCAGACATCAGGAGACATCAGACATCAGGTGACATTAGACATCAGGCAACATCAGACATCAGGAGACATTAGACATCAGGCAACATCAGACATCAGGTGACATTAGACATCAGGTGACATTAGACATCAGGAGACAATAGACATCAGGCAACATCAGACATCAGGTGACATCAGGCAACATCAGACATCAGGTGACATCAGGCAACATCAGACGACAGGAGACATTAGACATCAGGCAACATCAGACATCAGGAGACAGACATCAGGAGACATCAGGCAACATCAGACATCAGGTAACATTAGACATCAGGCAACATCAGACATCAGGAGACATTAGACATCAGGAGACATCAGACATCAGGTGACATTAGACATCAGGCAACATCAGACATCAGGAGACATTAGACATCAGGCAACATCAGACATCAGGTGACATTAGACATCAGGAGACATTAGACATCAGGAGACATTAGACATCAGGCAACATCAGACATCAGGTGACATCAGGCAACATCAGACGACAGGAGACATTAGACATCAGGCAACATCAGACATCAGGAGACAATAGACATCAGGCAACATCAGACATCAGGTGACATTAGACATCAGGCAACATCAGACATCAGGAACATCAAATATTCAACAACATCAGACATCGGGAACATCAAATATCCAACAACATCAGATAACAGGTGACATTAGACATCAGGCAACATCAGACATCAGGGAACATCAAATATCTGACAGCATCAGACATCAGGGAACATCAGACATCAGGAGACATTAGACATCCGAAACACATCAAACATCAGGGAACGTCAGACATTGGGTGACATCAACCATTAGACAGCATCAGACACCAGGGAACATCAGACATCAGACAACATCATACATTGGACAACATAATACATCTGGCAACATCAGACATCAGGGAACATCAGACATCATCAGATATCAAGCAACATTAGACACCATGTGACATTAAATCAACATCAGTCAACATCAGACATCCAACATCCAGACCACCGAAGGAGGTCCGATCCCTTTTTGAGTGTTGGTCCTCCCAAGGTCCTCCCAGAGTTTTCCTTGCCACTGTCGCCCTAGGCTTGCGCGATTGGGGCTGTGGGTAAATATTGGTAAAGCTGCTTTTGACTTTGACTTCAAAACTCAGATATCTATAAAGTAAACATGTGAGCTACAAAGCTTACTTCCTGAACTTACTAGCTGGTTTGCCAGGTTACTTTCACACCTGTTTATCTGTTTATGAATTCCAAATCAGAGCTGAACTGATACCGTTGGTTTGTTCTGTATTTGATATGATTTGATTTCACACAGCACGCATACAAACGGACCAGAAGAAAACCCCAAATAAATTTACCGAGGGGTTTGTGGGAAAAGGGCAGGGCTGGAAACTTACCCAGAAAAATCCTTACTTCACTGGTCAGAGATACGACGACAGATAAAGCAAACGCATAAATAACACAAAAATAAATCTCAAATCTATATAAATAACAAATGAAGTAATAGCATAAAGAAATGATTTGCTTACATCAGTATATTATGGGAAGTGCATCCAGCATTTGTTTTAGTGTTCTTTGGCCCGGATATTTAGAATATATTGTATTTGGGAGGCACTCCAGGTCTGTCCTTTGGAAGTTTAGCCAGCTCACGTGTCATAAGCGTAGCCCACAACCCATAATGCATTCGGGTCAAATCAGGTTTAAACTCTTTCTCACGGACCCAGGCTAACGTTTGCTTGGAAGCGGACCAGGTCCATTCTTACAAAAGGTCTGGTTGGGTCTGGCCCTCGCCCAAGTGCGATGACTGTGTTCTTATCTGCTTCAGCAAACTTACTTTTTAATTCAAGTGGACTACACTGTGGACTGATACATAAAAGCATAAAAGTGTCCTTACATTTCCTTTGACTTTTATTTCATTGCAGACAGTATGAACCTATTATTAGATATTTCATGTTTTGTCTGGTTGACTTCATTTCATTTGTTAAAAATCATCCATTCCATCCATCCAGGACTGCAGATGCCTTTCTACAGCCATGCCTTTGTAATGTGTGCAGCATGTGGTTTTGTTTTGTGTTTTGTCTTGTTGATAAATTCATGGATGTCCCCGGAAAAGATGTCGTTTTGAAGGCAGCTTATGTTGCTCTAAAATCTCAGTGTACTTTTCTGCATTAATGCTGCATCACAGAAGTGGAAATGACCTTTACCAAGGGCCCTGACCCGACCCCATACCATGACAGAGCCTGGCTTTTGGACATGTTCCTCATAACAGTCTTTTCTTCCAAAAAAAAGATCTATTATACTGATGGGTCTGAGCACAATCCCCGTTCCCACTGTGTGGTGGTCCATCCCAGATCCTCCGAGCCCAGAGGAGTCGACGCCGCTTCTGGACGTGGTTATAACGTAAGGCTTCTTTTTAGCACAGTAACGTTTTAAGTGGTATTTGTGAATGTAGCTCTGTATTGTAGAGCTTGATAAAGATTTGATAAAGGAATCCCTTATCCATGTGGTTCTATCAGCTACTGATGAGTGACGGTTCTTGATGCAGCGCCGCCTGAGGGATCAGAGATCACCCCTCTTTAGTGTAGGCTTCTTAGGAAACTCTTCCTGATTCTGAATCGTTTAATGATATTATGCTCTGTAGCGAGAGAAATATGCATGGTTTCTTTCTCATGCATTTGTCGATAAACTGGAGATCCTCTGCCCATCTTTGCTCATCCAAGACTCACCCTTTCCCGGATGCTGCTTTTGTACCAAATCATGATTACAATCAACTGTTTGAAATCACATCAATATTGTGCTTGTTGCAGAGCAAGTATTCAGATAGTGGGAGCGTTGTTCTGTTGCCTCTCATACGGAAATTCCTACCTCGTTCCAGAAATCTGCCCGGAAAAGACTTTGTTTTACTCTCGCAGAATAATAGCTTGGCCGCATGCCCACAGACATGCCCACAACACCATGCAGAGGTGGTAAAACGTACGTGCAGGCAAGATTGGCTGTGTTGTAGGAGATCATCCCTCCAGCTCTGGGATGGAGTGGCGTCCCGTACAGGGCACACTTACACCTACTCTCCAGGACAGGCTTCATGCTGCATTGCTCATCGTCTGCGAAAATTAGGAACACCAGCGTTGAGCTCTGTCATGCCATCGCTTCTGCCATCACGAACCATGATTTGTGTGTGTGTGTGTGAGTGTGTGTGTCTGTGTGTGTGTGTGTGTGTGACATATTTGCTGCTGTGTGCTGCATGTTGATAGCCATGTACTCCTGGAGAGGTTCCAGGTCACTGTAGAGTTGTTAAGGTGTAACACACATGCCACATTTAACCATCTGTCTCTCTCACACACACACACACACATACACACACACTGCATCCTCAACAACAACAGAGTGGAATGCCCGTGCCTCGTGCCATCCCATCTCACTTTATCTTACACACACGCACACAGTGACGGGGCCGGGTGGAGATAGATGCCGCCCCCCTTTCAGTTCTGTCTCAATCATCATGTCGTTCTTTGTGTATGTTGCGGAATGGAGGGATGAGAACCCTGCGTTATGACTGGCTGCAGGACTCCTAAACACACACACACACACACACACACACAGGTTTCATATAGAGACCATTAAAGGCAGCAGCACTTGAGGACTGAGCTCAATAAAGCAGAGGTTGGAGGACATTCTCTCTCTCTCTCTCTCTCTCACTCGACCATCCTTTTTACAGCACTGAGCAGACCTCCTTATCCAGAGTGAGGGTTAAGGGCCTTGCTCAAGGATCCGGCAGTGGCAGCTTGGCAGTGCTTCAACTCGAACCCGGACCTTTCTGGTTTGTAGTCTAGTACCATAACCGCTGCTCCAGCACAGCCCACATATGCTTCCATGTGGATGTTTTTAATTAATTGCATTCATTACAAAGGTTCCACGATAAGTAGCACTGTCGCCTCACAGCAGGAAGGTCCTGGGTTCAATCCCAGGTGGGCCGGTCTTCCCTGTGTCCGTGTGGGCTTACTCCCGGTACTCCGGATTCCTCCCGCAGTCCAAAAACATGCATTTGAAACTTAAACTGTAACTACTGTAAATACACAACACCATTGTTCTCCAGTTACAAGCACACATTAGAACCAAAATATAAACACTACTGGAATGTAAACATAAATAAACACCTCTCTGGCTGCACACAACCAAGAGGGAATGAGTCCAGTTAAAGAAATACTGATTTCCAGAACAGGTAATGCAGTATCAGCTTTTAAACTCTTTAAACCTTTAAATAACCTCATTTTCTCTGAAAACTTTCACTCTCTCTAATATACTCTCTCTCTCTTTTTCTTTTTTGAATCCCGATAATGGTGAAGCGACCTTGGCTTTGTGAAAGGCGCTATAGAAGTTACACTTAATATTATTATTAGTAGTAGTAGTAGGAAGATTTCACGTCTCTGCTTGTGTCCGTGTCTTAAAACACAAACCACAATGTAACGTGGTTCCTACTTATGCAGGTAGCTAATGTGAAGTAAATTTATATTCATGCAAACACATTTTAAAATCAATGGATGACATAAATAATATTTAGGCAGTAAAAACACAGCTCTGTTCACGGCTGCAACGTTCGGAGTTAAAGACAGATTTTTATTTCCTATTATAATTTATTATAATTGCTTAAATCTCGGTCGTTAAAGCGACCAGACGTTCGTGGGATTTTCATTAATGGGCGCTTACCTGTACTGCACAATAACTGTTCTTAACCCACGACCAACGAATTTGTGGTACGATTTTTCTGTCGAGTCCAACAGCGTTTGTTCCCACTAAACTGGAGAAACAGAGCAGATCCGCATCAGGTTTTCCAGGCTCGTTTTTTAATAATTACACACATTTTTGGGTTTTATGGACGTTGGACTAAAGTGGCTTTGGCCTCCCATGGACACAGCATGAGCAGGTCTGTCTCTCTCACCGCTTCGCTCTCTCTCTCTCGTTTTGTCTCTCTCGCCTGCTGTACCCCATTCTGTCCGTCCAGGTGAAATGCCCCAACGTAAACACATTAATGTAACTCGAGTCAGGGATGGGTTCCAAAACAAACGTGTGTGTTGCGGTAAATTGGCTGGGCGCGCTATGATTCCATTATTCACACTTACAGGAGGTTCATGACATCATCACCAGGCTGCCATGCTGCAGCGGGCTATTGTTTTACTGATTAAATACACATGTAAACTCTCTCTCTCTCTCTCACACACACACACACACACACACACACACACAGAAAGGTATCCAGAGTAACGTTCCATAAATGAGTCACTCTTACTAATTAACGCTGTGCCTGGCTAAAAAAGGGAGCAGGGTATGTCAGGGATTCAAATATCAATTCTGTATTATGGTTCACAAAAAGCAGACGGATCCTCGATGGACAAACAGAGTCATAACCACAGTAACTAACACACACACACACACACACACACACACACAAAGTCATACAAATCCCTTGGAGAGTTTCATAAGGATGCCGGATTTCACCGCACAATTTCCAACCTAACAATCACACAAAGTTCCCACAAATCCGACACACACACACACACACACACACACACACACACACACACACACACACAGGCTGTCTCTCCCTCTGTCTCTTTCTTTCTCGCGCTGAACATAATAATAAAACAAACTTATTACGAGTCATTACAGTGACTCATAAGTCATTGTAATGGAGTAGATGAAAATTCTCGGGGATTTTTTGCCTATTTATTTTTGGAACGCACTCACGTGCTTACAAAGCGCTCGGAGATGAACAAAATACGCTTTTATCATACGTGTACCGATCGTTACAGCCTCATTACGCCATGTCTCTTCTGCTATACGGAGCATATCAACAACTACAGCGAATAAATGATTCCTCACAACAATTCTTCAAAGTAATCCAAGGTGGCAGAAGATCTTTACTTAAGTAATACTAATCCAAAAATTATTGAGAAAAACACTCGAGTAAATGTTGAAGTATGGTTTATATAACTTACTGTACTCAAATAGAAGTATAAAAGTGCATAAACCTACATTTACATAACATTAAAAAGCAAAAGTATTTTTTTTAAAAGCCTTTCTCACTCACTTACTGAGGGTAAGAGGTACAGATCCATGACACTGAAGGTACCAAAAATCATACAAATTACCTTATCATCTTTAGCGAAAACACCACAGCAACAACAGAACGTGAGGAACCAAAAAACACACAAAATACTTTGGAATTTTTTATAAATCTCTCATAGATTCTGATATGTCACCCAATAGTTATCATCCCTGCATTTTAATCCAACAAACTGCAGCTTCAACGATTTTACACCAGTTCTTCTTTCAAACTCCACCTCACTACTAATTTTCAGAAATATGACAGGTTTTTAATATCCTCTTATATTCATGACATAAATATAAGTCTGATTAATAAAAAGTGTAAAGTGTATACAGTTATTTTTGGGAGTATAAACCTAGGTTTTTTGCGATTGGTGCTTCATGAGGTCCCTGACCTGAATGGGCTAAATAAAAAAACAAAAAATAAGATAGATAACGTACATAAATAATAGAGTTCTGTTTTGAAAGGCAGTAATGTAAAGCAAAAAAGTAAAAAAGTTACAGAAATAATGAAAGTACAGACACCTATAAAACCTTCCCTCATAGGCGATTATGTAGCCGTCATCACCTCATGACCCTTTCCGTCAACATGACCTCACCAGACGCTTATAAAAGCACCCTGTCATGTCATGGCTTCCTCTTTTCACGCCTCGGGAGAACTTGCTGAGTGAGAGGATTACAATTGCTGTTTAGATGTGTATAATCGTTATGCGTTAGTCGTTTTTGCAGACGCTCTTATCCGCTGCCGATACAGCTCACAAGTTACATGACAAGCCCCACAGCGTCAGCCTGGCACTATTTGTCCTAGCAGTAAACACAGTTCTGAGCTCTTTTGTGTCTAGCGCCCAACCTGAAGGTGTATTAAGCACCCACGGACATAGACAACGGACAGGACCGATCATAAAAACTAGGGTTGGGTATCGAAACACGTTTTCAACATTCCAAGAAGATTTAACAGAAAACACGCATGGGTTCGAACTTAAGCATTTAACGCTTTAGATACACGGCAAACATACGTCTGTATTAAGGAGGCACCTATCTGCCAGGTGCATCATCATATAGTTTGGTTTTGATACGCCCCGCCAGGGCATTAGAGGAAGATCGACGCTCAAAAGTGGCCAAAAGTTTGGGAGAGAAAATGAAAATGCGAAATGCAAGGTGTGGAAAGTTGAACATGGCAAAACATGGAAGGTACCAGCATGACACTGATCTTCAGCAGTGTACCGGGTTCGACCCACCAATAATAACTGAGAGAAAACATGAGGCAAAATTTGAGCTTACTTTAAAGTACGAGCCGTGCATTAATCACCTCAATCTGCATGGGCTCTGTGGACAGAAACGTGGATGCCGGCCACTGGGGTGCAGCAACTGAAGACGAAAAGACAGCAGACTGAAGGACTTGGCTCCAGATGTGAGTAAAATGCACAGTAATGACAGGTAGAGCAAGGTGCAGCTGTGTGATGCAGACGGGGACGCCGTTACATTAGCCGGATGTTGGGCAGTACGCGTTTTGGGGGATAAGCCCACCTTTATGAACCTGCCTTCAAAGCATACTTGTGGTATCCAGAGCTTGGCTTGATGAAGGAATTTCACAGCATTAAGGAGACGCCCTGTGACTGATACAGTCTTACAAGATACACTCCAAGCAACTGAGGGACCCAACAGTGGCAAACGGGTACAGCTATGACTTGTACCTTAACCCCTGTATCACCACAGTGCCCAGCCTTATCCTGAACGAGATAGGACTGATACGATCCAAGCATTTAAGGGTTAAAAGCCTTGCTCATCCAAGCAAGTTGTCCAAGCAAGTTGTCTTTAAATGCCATGTTTGCCAGCGTATGGTTTTCATAAATATGGTACAGACTGATTGATCTGTGGGAGTACGGAAGTGATGCCGCCTCAAAAATACAATATAATAGAGAGTCCAGGGTCTCCAGGCACCATAGCTAAAGGTGCGTATTATCCAGATCAGTGGAATGGTGGATACATTTGAGTTTCACTGCAGACCTGTACTAAGATAAAGGTGTTTACAAAATGTCTTTGAGTGCCACTACAGCCTCAGCACTTCTTCAGTTTGCTTGTGTTCCCTTATCTTGCCTTTTCATTTCTCTGCAGAAGCTTTTTATTTTCCCTCGGAAGCAACAGAAAGTTTTTGGTGCCAGGAAACTCAAACCTGGTCTCTAGGTGGCTGTAACCAATCACCTGGACTTTTGATGTCGGTGGTCCACAGAACACGGACTTAATGGCGCCAGCGACCTGAAACGAAACTGTTTAGCTGACAGAACTCGCATCGTCAGAGGCAAGACATGATCCAGGGTGGTTCAGCAGTGCCAACAGCACTCTACCGCAGAGCAGTTCTGGTTCGTGGCTCAGCAGTCAGTGACACTGATATGTCCAAACCAAAGGAGCACCGAGACCTAGGAGCCTCTGGCAAGGTAGAGCGTGCAGAGTGTAGCTCAAATGTCCTTTTATGAATGCCAACTACTCCTGAGTTATAGATCATGAACACCAACCATGAAAGAAACAGGAACGCAATTCCTTACCTGATGGACCTTGTATCACCTCACCAGAGACAAACCAGAGCTTTACCTCTGAGCCAGTTTGGCTCATATCCCACCTCCGGCAAGGTGATTTACATATCAGGTTACTGGTGCCAGTTCAGGTGATTGCTTACTGGCACACTTTGGTTCATATCCCACTTTTGGCAAGGTGATGAACGACAAATTTTGAGTTACCGGTGCCAGCGAAAGTACAGACGATTGGCTACTGGCACCTGAAGACCAGAGCTGGGTTTGCTGGCACATTCAGGTGTGTGTTTTGTACCTATTCCAAGATCTCAAAGATGTCAAAGATGCCCACCGAGTCTCGGCGTTCCTTGAGGTGTAGCAATGACGTATCTGGTGAGCTTTTAAAGTTCTGATGTTCACGATCAACGTCCTAACACGACAACGTTTATACAATTATATAATTCCGATCGTCCAAAGAACACCGCCTTCTGCTGGTCATCCACGTTTCCCGTTACCACTGGCATTCCTAATACGATCTGATGATGATATATTTGAATTCTGAACAGAGAACGGTTGTTTCGACTTTTCCAAATAAAAACCATTTATATTACCACATAAACTCTGCACTTTTTAAAACACAGAGCATTTGAGGCGTCCTTATCCCGAGCGAATTACAATTGATGCAGAACAATCCAAGCAATTGCTGGTTAATGGCCTTGCTCAAGGACCCAACAGTGGCAGCTTGGCAGGGGTGGGATTTGAACCCTGAACACAGTCCAGTAGCTTAACCACTAAGCCAACACAGTCCAGTAATCTCTCTCTCTCACTCTTGTTCACTCTCTCCTATTGTTTCTGGTCCAGGATATGAACGTTTCTACCCATAAGTAGATGTAAATGAAGTTTTCGTTGCTGTTATCCTTAATCGTTTGAACTCTAAAACTGGGGACTGAATACGTTTTCAATTGTTGAGAGCTGTTTTGAACTGGGACGACAAAGACATGCATAAATACCTCGCTTATTGTAAATAACAAATCATTCCAAACACAAAACTCAGGTTAAAACACCACAAATGATTTAGCAATCTGTTTAAATATTAAGAAAATGTAAAGCTGCAATACATATGATGGATTGATAGGCTTTCTGTGCTCATGAGTCTCAAACCAACAACACCATAAAGAGTATTGGCGTCCTCATACAATTTACATTTTTGCTATGACACCAGCATTGGACCGAATTGGCCTAAGCACCGATCTGATGAAGGTTTTATTTTTTAATAATAACTGTAAGCTGACTTGTTCCTGATCCTGACTAATCTCCCTGAAAAGCCAAAAACTGTTAGTCAACATCATGTTTACGTGCAAAAATAGCAATCTGTTGGATGAGGAAAAATGTCAAATCTGATCCAATACCAGTTCCATCACTTTAGGCCAATATCAGTCCAATAACAACACTCGCGCTCAGATTGATTACAGCTAGATGGATGACTAAAAAACAAATACAGTGTGCATTTTGGATATCAGAACTGAGAGGATATTGTTCACATACACACATTCCTTCCTTTGAAAAATATCTCCAACCTCATGTACGTTACACATATTCCAAAATAAACCTACGGTAATGTGAGACAGGTTGCCAGATCTCGTCCATGACAAAACAGGATGGGATGGGGGGATTTTTTTAAGCTACAGGGCACCTGTGACTTCATGTTTGCTTTGGAATCTTAAAGGGAATTTTGTTCGAAGTAACAGATAGCTAATGTATTTAGCGTAAAGTATTAGAAATCAGAGGGGTTTCATTATGGCTGGAAGGTGAAGTATTTTTCAAAAAGTCATTAATGCTGTTGTCAAGAAGACGGCTGTGCCGGGGCAAGGACAAATTATGAATTAAAGTAAAATGTTTTAAAAAGAAATAAACAAAAAGAGCATGTTTTAACCCGTGATGGACTGGAACCCTGCCCACTGGACTTTGGTCCAGAGTCCCTGGTCAAACCTGGGGTGATGTGTGAGTCCTTGGCTCCTTTGGTAAGGCTGGTAAGGCAGCTGCAAAGATGAATATGAATGTGTATGTTGATATTTATAATCAATTTAATTTCAACTCCATCCAATTTTCTTCAGCTAGCTGATGAAATGGGATACTCTAGATTTCCAAACAGTGTGACTCCCACTGACTTTAATCATCCTTTGTGTAATTTCGGACAACAGCCATTTTAATATCATTGGAGATCCTGGTTTGTTTTAGCCCGTTTCTGTCTGCCTGTCACAGATGCTTCTTAATCAGAGGCGCCATTTGGGGGGGTGGATCCGTAAAAAATGTATTAGAACAGTTTTACATTTTTTATTTCAGTATTAAGCTATTAAACTTTAATCCTTCATAGAATATTGTATTAAAAACGTTCAAACGTTTTCTTTAAGTTTTCTTGTTTGGCAAAAACCCCCAGAGCCCCCTGCACAGCCTGATGTCCCCCTTCTATTTACATGAAGTGGTTCGGTCCGCCCTCAAAACAGGTGTGAATTATACTCAAGTTCGATACGAGCTGACAGAGGATCGTGATGTTGCATTTAAAAGAAACTTCTGGTTACCAGAAACACACAGAAAGGAAAACATGAGAGAAAAAGAACAATTCAAACAGTATGTGACGCAAATTTTCCATGCAGAAAGGTGGGTTTAGTCTGTGAGTGGTGGACATTGATGGAAAGTGCAGTTACTTCATTACTGTACTTAAGTATTTCTTAGGTATCTGTACTTTCCTTAATTATTTCTGTAACTTTGTACGTTTTACTTTTTACTACATTTAAAAAATGTAACTTGCACTTTCACTCACTATATCTTCAAAAGGGTTGCTACTTTAGGTTTACAACTGTTTATTTATCTATTTGATCTATTTATAACTTATTTTTCTTTATTGAGGCAATTCTAGTCAGGCACATAATGAAGTGCCAGTTGCTTGTTCTTCTGCCAACTGTGGTGGAAGATAACCTTTTAGCTTAGTCCATAGTAAAAGAGGCTAAAGTTAGTTAAAAAATTTAGAGCGTTCATGATTACATTTCACTCCTCATGTAATCATCACAAAGGTTTTTAAAAGTTAATAATACCAAAAGAGTTACCCCCTGCCTCTGCCCAGTACCAGGACTGTAGAAGTAGCTTCAAGTTCAGCAGTCCTGCCTCCCTATGTTTCACATCCCCACTTATAAAGGGGTTCAGTGGGAATTTCTTTCATTCTTATTTATTTAAAAATGTTTACCATTAAATTAGTTAAACACATAACTATCCCTTTCTATAGATGATTGTATTCTATAGATGTATTTGTATTTGTAAGTTTTATGTCATTTAAGTTATTATCGATTAACGTTGAGAGTTTTCCAGTTAAACTGACCTTTAGCACTTTTCGGAGTGAGTGTAATCAGTCTTGGATCAAATAGTGAATTCCACCGTGTGTTACATTTTCAGGTTTGGCGTGGGGTGGAGGGGTCTTTTCATCCCCGGCAGCGCTCCTGTTCTCAATAAGTCGTTTCCCTCTGGCGTTAGGACTTTGTTTCGGACTGATTTGAGTTGCTGCCGATGCTTTAGAGGGAATCTGTAGTGTGTTGTCACACAAACCCCGCGCTGCTGCTGGCTGAAGGACGCGTAGTGCCACGTGATGAAGATAATTCGGGCAGACTATTGGCGCGAGTTACCCCAAGGCCAGTGGCACGTTTTGCCCTAAAACGCCTTTTCTGAGCAAACTGCTTCAGACAGCAACTCAGCCCCGTAGTCAAGCCAAATGGATGACCTCATGTTGGAGCTTACGCTGTTTTAAAATAATGTGCGTTCGGGTCCAACGTTCAGTGCTGCTTCATTTGTACGATGCGTTAGACGGACGTTGTTACGGAATCTGAGTCTAGACTCTGAGCAGAGCGTTCTAACTGTTACAGTAGGAAGGAAAACTCAAAAACAGAGAACTGGTCCTGAACCCGGCTCTTGTGCATATGACGAAGAGCCTTAACCTTCAGTTGCTCTACAAATCGCTTTGGATTAGGGCGTCTGCTAAATGAGTCGCGTGTCCTTTGGGTGACTCTGCAACTGATCATTTAGACAGCAACAGAGGGAGCGCGCGAGGATCACGTTCAGTCAGGCCGACTGTCCAGTTTTTGCCATGTTTACCCTTCTGATGATCTGTATTATCCATCAGGATTTCACAATAATCCAACGAGCATCTTGTGATCTTACTGGATGCTCAGCTTTCTCTGCCTTCAAGTGCCCCCATAAATACTCATGATGGGGTTTAGATCATGCGACTGTGCAGGAAAGTCCATGATACTCAGATTCACTCCAGTTGTTATTCTAGTGAATCAATTAGACAAAACAAGGTGCAAAAGAGAAGTGTCTAACCCCGTGGCCACAAACATTTGGCCCATACTATATACAGTGTATATATATACTTATGTACATCATCATCATTTTCCTGGCGCTTGTCCCGCCGGATGCGGGGTCTGCCCACTGCGACGGAGAAAACTCCAGCCGACGCGTCGCTCTGTCTGTCGCCAGAGACCACACTCAAACCAGGCCAATTTTTAGTGTAATCAGTTAACCTAACTTGCATGTCTTTGGACTGTGGGAGGAAACCAGAGTGCCCAGAGTAAACCCATGCAGACACGGGGAGGACATGCAGACTCCACACAGAAAGGACCCAGGCCTCTCCAGCCTGGGATTGAACCCAGGACCTTCTTGCTGTGAGGCGGTGTTGATACCACCGAGCCATCGTGCTGCACATATATACTTATATACATACTTTTATTTACATAGCTTTTTGAGGGTGTATGTATGAGCCTATGAGGCATAAGTATGAGCTAAAATATGTCAAATTAGTTCAAACATAGGCCCAGCAGTGCCATCCAGCCAGGTTGGGTGTCGCACGGGTGCAATAGGCCGTACCTGAATTATTGGAGCCTGGATGGGAGATTCTCTCCAGTCTTGCCATGCCTGTGATGGACTTTTGTCACGTTCAACGTACATGCCAGTCTGCACCCTGTGAATTTTGGGACAGGCTCTAATGTGGACTAATGTGGACAAAGGAGGGGTTAAGAGCCAAAAATACACAGAGTGCTTTTGCATCCCAACTTGTTTTACTCAGTTTTTCTCCTGCTCGAACGTTTCTTTTTCGTTTTTGTTTATTGTAACCGGAGCTCATGAGAAGTCACTTTTTAAATGTTTTTAAAGCGACTGTAAGGGAGTTTTCCTTTCTCACACACACACACACACACACACACACACACACACACCCACACACACAGAGGGGTAAAGCTGGGTATCTGGGAGTTTATCTCCTGCCGTCTGAACAGCTGTTAATTACAGTAAACAAATGGCGCTCATTAACACACCCTCATCACGTCTGACTCTCTGAAGAACCCGTTTCACATCTGCTGTGTTCACAGGTGCTTAAAGATGTCTATCAGATCTATCAGTGGATCTCACACACACACACACACACACACACACACACACACACACACACACAAGCTCCCGCCCTCACCCGCCTGCATTCTTAATCCTGATAGCAGACGGATTCACTCCCTTCACACACACTCACCTTCATAGGTACGTTAGGTAGGTATGTTAGTGTAACTCACAATGACTTTGTGACTGTGGTTAAATGTGCGTGTGTGTGTGTGTGTGTGTGTGTGTGTGGAGATCACTACCTTCCCTGACTGCACTTTGACCTCCCTGTACCCTGCAGGTGCATTCCTCTGTCATTAGGAAACCCCGTTCTCCTTCTCGCTTACTCTCTTTCTCTCTCACTTTCACATGATTTCACTCTTGCTCTATCACTCCCCTTTCTCTCTTGAATGCTGTTTCTCTTTTCTTCAATACAGTGGAGGCTCGGAATCTCTTCACTCGAACGCTTCAGACATGGAACGGTCCGTTTGAATTTTTTGCCTCCAAATTCAAACATGGTCACTAGTGTGGGGCGATATGGCATCCAATCAATATCACGATTAATTGAACTTTACCTCGATTACAAGTAACGAACGATGTTTTGTGGGGGTTTTTTGCCCTCAGAGTTCACTGACAAGGTTTGGACTGTAAATATGCTCAACTATTAAAACTAGGATATTTTTTATAACGAGAGTGCATATCATGATATTAAAATAACTGTAGGAATCACACAGATGAACTATTTATGGTTATTTATTGAATATTTCAATCAGTTGAACTCCTTTGTGATTTAGTAGGATGTGGCAGGTTATTTCTTTCCATCTTCTTGACTCCGTGTCATGCTGTGTAGCGCACAGTTGGAAACCTATTAAGAGAATTTAAAGACAAGTATTAACAGAATAAAAAAAAAATTGAAATCGACGTAGGGAAGATTACGTCGGTTAATGGTTCTGAATGTCTGAGTCATTTTCGATTAATTGCCCAGCCCTTCGATTAATGGGCACATGAAATAAAACACTTAATGGTGCGATCTTCCACACCTGGTGCACGTAATCCAGTCCAGTCGGTAGCGATAATGCCCTGATACGGTATGCCAATCACCATAAAATACAAAAGAGGAACAACTAGGGCACGATCATAGGCATATATTATGTTAATGTAGATATAAAATACATAATATAGGTGTAAAAACCAATATTTGGGGGTAAAAAATGGATGAATCCCCTTTACCTAACTTCTTATGGGGAAATTTAATTCAGACTTTGAACAAATCAGAGTTTGAATGGCCTTCTGGAACCAGCTCTCTCTCTTTCTCTTCATTTCTATCACTCTCACACTCTCACTTTTATTTCACTCTCTTTCATCCTATTTCTCTCTTTCTTCCATTTCCAGAAACAGAAGATACTCCAGAGTTTAAAGACATGCCTCGACCTTTACTGGACCTTAATAGACTGAGAGACAATTCTGCATAGACTCGGGTAGAATTTGACATAAATGCTGGGTAAAGTTTCTTAATAAATTAGTTTTAAATGGGAGGACCGAGACAGTGTGGAGAGGAAAGTTTGGGTTAGGAATGGATACGCGACCAACCTGGAGGGTGTTATATAAACCTCACTAATGATGAGAAATTTTACACGGTGCTGTAGCTGTGAACTTGTTTATTTCGGTCATTAATCCATAAGTTTGGGATGAATGCATGTTTTCACTGAGTGTGTTTACATGCACTCAGTAATCCGATAATGTTAAACTTCCAGGTGTACACACCAATACCAGCCTATAATCACACAGAAAAAAACACAACAGTCAGTGGAAAAAAGAGCCCAAATAAAGCCAAGAGAATAAGCAGACCTGGCAACTGTGTTGGTTAGCTCGTGAGCATGCGCAGACTGAGAAAACGATTGAAATCGAGTTAACCGGTATACATGCTCTGAGAAATCCGATTACTGGTATAAAATCCAGCTCTCTTCATCGGATTTCTTAGTCTGACTTCTAGATCGGAGTATGCTCTATACGTGACCACATGAATAATGAGATAACTGCAGAAATCAGACTATGATCAGGTTATTAAGCTGGTTTCTGTGTTCATGAAGTGTGGAGATGTATTTAAATCACATGTTTTTATTTTTTGGAAGACAGAATAAAATGGTAATTACTCGGGTAGAGGTCAGGCGAAAAAGTGAAGACGAGAGGAAGTAGCGAACAGATCTGGTCAAGATGATTTAACCATGTTTATTGCTCTTGTAAAACCTGGAATTGTTTTGGAATGTAAGTTTTATAAAGCAATGAACTACTTAGAAGTATTTGAGGCAGAATGGGGTTAATGTTGACTATGGTTGGGCAGATTGTGTATAAGATATATTCTTAAAACTCAGTTTCTCTCTCTGTTTTTTTACTCCCTGTCTCTTTCGGTTCATCAGGGCTTTATTGGCCTGAATGTTACAGATCACATTATTGCCAAAGCAAACAGCGCAAGTATGAGAACAGACGCCGTAACGATATCACTGCAAGTTAGCACACACATCAGTGCAGTAACGCAGACGACTAATCAAACACTCTAAACAAACAAGACACGAACTAAACTCGCTGTGATCCTGCAGATTAAACGCTTAGATAACTCTGGAAAGACTTTATTCAGCCTGTTAAGCAATGGCATATTTTTAAAAAACACAGGAAATTAGGAACACGCATTTAAACAATTAATTAAAGTTCATTTACCTGTCATTTTTCTGTATTAATGTTTTGGAAGACCATCGCTTGGCTTTGCTGGATTTCGTGCTCTCATCGACTGTGTGTAGTGAACCAGACGTTCGTATTAGATAATAGTTGAAAGTTCCCGTTTTGACCCCGCTTATGCTGGTCAGGGTGGCAGGGGGAGCGGAGACAATCCCGAAATTCACCGGGCACAGGCAGAGGTACACGCCATCTCAGGTTCTGTACACTGATTCGAACCAAGGACCTGTTTATGTACGCTCATTGACAAAAAATAACACAGCCAGATAGACATGTCGGATTGCTGCAAAACTATATCAGGCAGATACATAAATGATTACAGGTGTGGTCTGATTAGACTCTGGGTCTTACCACAAGAGGGCATAAAAGTGCCTTCCCTATAGCAGTGCTCTATAAAAAGGCTCTGAGAGGCTACTTTTGGGTATCGTTTGACGCACTTGAAGACATTTTGCCCAGTTGACAGACTTTGAGATGGGGCGCATCATTGGACTGAGAGAAGCACGATGGTCATTTTGACGAATTTCCCTCCATCTGGGCAGGCCTGACCCAGCTGTTAGGAGGTGTTGCTCCCACAGTTTTGTTATCCAACATCCAGACACAGGGGGCGCCTTCACTATACACCCCAGTCTCTGTCCAGACCAATTCCAGGCGCTTAGCAGAAGGAAATTTGTTGTCACGGCACCAGTTACATGTCCTGCCATTGACAGCCAGCGACCATCACCTTCATTTGCAGTGGTGTCATGAACAAGAAACCTGGACTGTTACGGTGTGGAATCCAAATTCTGTTTGGGATCCAATAACGTTCAGGTTTGAGTATGGAGGTCTCATGGTGGGCGCTTCAATCCTGCCTTTGCTCTGGAGTGCCACACTGCCCCAACTGCTGGTGTGATGATCTGGGGATCCATCGCATACGACAGTCGGTCACCCCTAATAGTGATATGAGGGACACTAACAGATCAACGATATGTGCAGGACATCCTGCAGCCACGTGTTGCCTCTCATGGCAGGGCTTCCAACTGGCATTTTTCAGCAGGATAATGCTTGCCTACACACAGCAAGGCTTTGACAGGAATGTCTCTGCCAGAGTGTAAGACTTCCTTGGCCTGCGTGGTTGCCAGAATTATCATCAATCGAGCATTTATTAGACCAGCTGGAACGCCAGCTTCAGCAACCTTTGAGTGCGTAGGATCTACAGGCCCAGCTGCAAACATCTGTGGGTAAATGTGAAACAGGATACTGGAATCTGTATGCCTCCGTGCCCAACCGTATCTTATCTTGTATCCAGGCTAGAGGTGGCCTAACAGGGTAACTAGAGCCTCCTTTCAGTTGTACAGTTTTCCCCAATAAACTTATCCTTTTGCTCTAATATTGTAAACCCTTAAATATATCATCATTATATTCATACATATAGAGTTAGATTCGATTTCACCAACTCATTCTTGGTGAGTTTTTTGTTAATGAGTGTGTATATACAGTAGCATGTAAAAGTTTGGTCACCCCTGGTCAAAATTACTGTTACAGTTAAGCGAGTTGAAGAAGAAATGATCTCCAAAAGCCATAAAGTTAAAGGTGAAAGACACTTTTCAACATTTTAAGAATATTTTGGTTTTGTACAATTTCAGGGTGAGAAATGGAAATTAATACCTTGCAAAAGTATGGAAACCCTATGAGATTTGAGCACTCTTTGACCTATCAGACCTAAATTAGCCTGTGAGGTTTATGGCTTGTTCACAGTCATCGTTAGGAAAGGCCAGGTGATGCGAATTTCAAGGCTTTATAAATACCCAGACTCCTCTAACCTTGTCCCCATGGGTTCTTCTAAGCAGCTGCCTAGTACTCTGAAAATGAAAACGATTGAGGTCCACAAAGCGGGAGAAGGCTATAAGAAAATTGCAAAGCGTTTTCAGGTTGTCATTTCCTCAGTTTGATATGTAATTAAGAAATGGCAGTTAACAGGAACAGTGGAGGTCAAGATAAGGTCTGGAAGACCAAGGAAAAAATTCAGAGACAGCTGCTCAGAACCCTCGCTTAACTGCAAAAGACCTTCAGGAAGTTTTAGCAGACTCTTGAGACATTGGTAAATTGTTCTACTGTTCAACGACACCTGCACAAATGTGGCCTTCATAGAAGAGTCATCAGAAGAAAACCTCTCCTGCGTCCTCACCACAAAATTCAGCATCAGAAGTTTGCAAAAGAATATATAAACATGCCTGATGCATTTTGGAAACAAGTCCTGTGGACCGATAAGCTTAAAATAGAACTCTGGCAGCAATGAGCAAAGGTATGCTTGCAGAAGAAAGGGCACAGAATTTCAGGAAAAGAATGCTTCTCCAACCATTAAGCACGGGGGTGGATCAATCATGCTTTGGAGTTGTGTTGCAGCCAATGGCACGGGGAACATTTCACGGCTAGAGGGAAGAATGGATTCAGTGAAAAATTCCAACAAATTCTGGAAGCAGACATAACACCATCTGTAAAAAAAAGCAGAAGTTGAAAAGAGAATGGCTTCTTCAAATGGATATTGATCCTAAACACACCTCAAAATCCACAATAGACTACCTCAAAAGGCACAAGCTGAAGGTTTTACCATGGCCCTCACAGTCCCCTGATCTGAACATCATTGAAAATCTGTGGATAGAACCCAACAGAGCAGTGCATGCAAGACGGCCCAGGAATCTCACAGACTTTTGCAAGGAAGAATGGATGAAAATCCCTCAAACAAGATTTCTCAAACAAGAAAGACTCTTGGCTGGCTACAAACAGCCCTTACAAGCTGTGATACTTGCCCTTGTCCCTTTTTGTTATTTTGAAAATGTAACAGATGAAAATAATAAATTGTTTTTGCTTAAAATACAAAGGGAATGTGTCTTCCACTTGCTTAACTGTTTACAGTAACAGTAATTTTGACCAGGGGTGCCCAAACTTTTGCGTGTACGTGTTCCAAGTGGAACAGGAAGGCTTGGATGGTTGATAAACTCGTAAAAGTCCAATTCAAAGGGAATGTTCAGTCAGCTTTGTTTCTGCATATTTCTAGAATCCAAAAATTGTGGTTTTGTTAAATCGTTATTTCTTGATTGTGGCTTTTTTAAATTCTTGATTCTTTGTTGTTTTTCTCGTTTTTATTCAGTGTGAGATGAAGATAATTCTCCAAATGTTTAAAGTATTTGTATTCATCTTTACCAGGGGGAAACAATTGTCGAGGCGACTGTGTATTGGTATTGTGAAAGTCCAACACGATGACCTGTGTTCAAGTCCCAGCGGTGCCACCAACCCCAAACTGCAAACTGCCACATGACCACCACATAAGGCCCAGAGCTGGAACAGAAAGGTTGGACTAAAAGCAGATTAAACATAAGAATACTATTGTGAGAGCACAACTGGCCAAAAATGAATTGCGTCCAATCGTAAACATACTTAGTGGAAGGCCAAAATGGACAGAAACGGTCAAGAAACTGGTGGAGACGGATTAGACTTATGTTAACCAAGTGAGCTTATCAATGTTTTATCTCTCTCTCTCTCTCTCTCTCTCTCTCTCTCTCTCTCTCTCTCTCTCTCTCTCTCTCTCTCTCTCTCTCTCTAAACAGAGCGCGGGGGAGGCGGGACCAGGGGTGGAGCTCCCTCTGTGTCTGCACGTGCACCAGGTTTTCGGTTAGAAGCGAAAAGTCCTCGCGCGCCGTCGCTCAACTTTGTGTGGAAACCGACAGCCCGGAATCTAAAGCTGGAATAATTCAAACTGCTTCTTTTGACTAAATATTCGGCTTAAACGCTCGCGCTGCCGGACCGGACTCGGTTTTGGTTTCCTATATAACGCACAGGTGCTGCTGAGGAACACACACACACACACACACACTCTTACACATGCAAAATCTGATTGAAGAGCGAGGATGACAGACGCACGCGCACGGGACAAGTCCGTACCGTAAAGGAGCGACTCAAGACGGAATCCTGCGTGGGTGCGCGTGCGTGTTTGTATGTGTGTGTACATGCGTGTGTCATCGCGAGCGAGTGAGTGAGTGAGTGAATGAATGAGCGCGTGAGCGAGCGCGTGTCCGGTTTCTGACCCATTTAAGGGAACTTTTTTTTGTTTTGGAGCCCTGGTTCTGGACTGACCGCGCTGCTCCAGTCCTGTTCTTCCTCCTCTTCCTCCTCCTGTTCTTCCTCTTGCTGGAAGGAACGAGAAGAAAAGATGCGCGTCTGGAGCGCGGCGGCCGTTTGTTTGGTGGCTGCGGCGCTCGCCCTTGTTGGGTTCGGCGGGGCGCGCGCGCAGCTCTGCCCAGCTCAGTGCTCGTGCATCGGGACTACCGTGGATTGCCACGCGCAGGGACTGCGGAGCGTTCCGAGAGACATCCCGCGCAACACCGAGCGCCTGTGAGTGCGAGCCGTAACACACACACAGGACTACCCGTTATTATTATTATTGTTATTATTATTATTATTATTATTATTATTATTATTAACAATAACATTAATGATGATAATAATAATAAAAATAATAATGATTATTATTTTTATTATTAACAATAACATTAATAATAATAATAATAATTATTATTATTATTATTATCATCATCAACATAATTAATATCATGGTTATTATTGTTATTATTATTATTATCATTATTATTATTATTATTATTATTATTATTATTGATATTAATAATACTACTACTGTTATTGTTGTTATTATTATTATTATTATTATTATTATTATTAGTATTAGTATAAATTTTCAGACCAGTTTATATTAAACCCCTTCTTTTCGTTTATATTATTATTATTATTATTATTATTATTATTATTATAGCTATATTTAGATAATACCTTATTACTGCACCTTAGTACAATATTATGTTATAATTACTACAACTAGATCAATGTATTACTTTATTAATTACTTTATTACTACATCTACGTTAGATTTATGTTAATACATCCCTGCCTTCTTAGCTGATGAAGGACTTTTATCTAAATTGTTCTTGTTTCTCCTGTTTGTGTTAAACGCTCCAGTTTATTATAAGAGTAACTAACTAAAGTAAACATTTTAAAGGTGCTATCTCTTTCTATATGTTACAGGACTTATCTGTACTTTTATTTATTATGTCTGTGCCAAAGATAACACGACCTCTGTAGGGCCCAAACTTAATTAAAAGTTTTTTCTGTCTCTAATAAGTGAATTGAGTTCTGAACATCTGGGCAGATGCTGGAGCTTATTTAACAGTCCATCAGTCTGTATATGAGAACGTATATTAAAGAACTTTAGGTTGAACTTGTTTAAATCTAAGCTCTGTAGTTGATAGTGTGGATGTGTTTACTCAGCTCAGAGTCCTTTAGATACTCTGCTGTGCTGCGAATACTCCTGCTGTCTTTGTATTTGTGAGATACCGCGGTAGTTCAGCTATAAGACAACAAACTTCTTCCTTCTTAAAAAACAGGAGATTCAGAGCCTAAGAATTTCTCAAAGCCTTCAGAGCAGCGATGGAATTCAAAAACAGCTCGCTGTGTTTGGAGTAAACAGGTTTTCTTTTCTTCTCTCAGTTCAGGAAAACATGTGGTAATTCTTGTCCGCTCTAATTGTACCGTACAGGTGCAGCGGGTCCTCGGTGCTCAGCCTCTTATGACCCGGGACACAATAGCTAATAAAAGTAGGCGTCACTGGCTGGTTACGCGCATGAACGTACAGCGACACGGGGCTGGAGTAAGACGTGGTCTGCCTTAGATCCGATCGATAAACATGGAGTATTCTCAGTAGTAACACGTACGCTATCAAAACTCTGGAGAAAAATATGGCACCAGTGAGTCGTTTTGTCAAATTTCTGTCCTGCTGTTATAAACAAAGTCCATAGAGAATCAGTTTGCCAGGTTTGATTGAGAGCTTGGCTGGCTTGCACAGAACTTTGACCTCAGCTCCATCAGACACTCTGAAAATGAGTGGCTCTGGGATGCCAAAAGTGAGGCGGGGCTTACTGTCTGACATCAGAAACCTACCTCACAGTCATGTTCCAAAATCTAGTGGAAAACCCTTTTAGGAGAACAAAGGCAGCAAAGGTGGGGGTACACATCATACTAGTATCCATGTTTTGGATGTAGTTTTTTTGGGTGTCCAAAAACGTTTGTCCAACTTTTGCCGACAAATTGAGTTAAGACACTGTACTGCGACATCTGCAGGAGGGGAGGTTGTAGTTAACACCCCATTTAAAATGTGTTTTTTCTTCCTTTTCTTCCGAAAATAAATATCGTGATATATTGCTGTATCGATTTTTTTTAGCACAGCTCTAATGTAAGCAGGATGAATCCATTCCCGTTCCTCAAGTGATTGTTTTTACGCCTATATTTGTATGTAATTAATGAGTACAAGCATGAATAAAGCAAAGGAATGTAATACAAAAATAATAAACAATAAATACATGAAAGAAGGGAAAATAAAGGGAAACTATAGCCATTGAGGCGAACGCAGTTTCGGCATGTCCCATCATTGGGACAGCGGCGCTGAGACTGAGGGGGTGATATACATCATATAATAATATAATTATATGTCTGTAGTGGTGCCCTAGTTCTTCTGCTTTTGGGTTTTATGGTGATTTTTCATATCGTATCGGTGCATTGTCGCCACCTACAGGACGTGCGTTTTCTTTATAAGATTGCACCATTGAGTGTTTTATTCGGGTGCCCATATTCAGAGTCTGATTTTTCTTAGACTTTGAGGGCAAAAAAACGGAGCAAACTAACATCTTTTCCATGACAATGGGATACGTCTTAAAATGTTGCTCCAACTAGGATTAAACGTATTACATTAGCTGAATTAATCACTGCAGTAACTGTCCAATCAAATTGCGTAGGTATTTGCTTTGAATCCAAATAGAGACTTGAATGAGAGCCAAATGTATAAAAATACCAAAAAAAGTTGGTCATTACTGTAGATCCATTATAAACGATAGACTGCTACTACTAACGAACATTAACAGAAATGGCGAAGGCCTGTGATAGCCTATCTTATGGAAATCAAATTAGGAAAAGTATATTACCCTTGAGAACAACATGGGTCAGTTATCATAATGTATTGTCTATAACAAATGTAACAAATACTTTCTTTAACCAAAACAGTGTGCCCCCTGGTGGACAAACTGTGAAACAGCAGCACTCATAATGCGTCCTGTCTTTCCGTCCCTTATCATTTATCAGACGTTCTAAATGCAGATACTGATTTATCTGCAAATATAGACCATCAGAATAGTCAAAAGTTTGTGGACATCCAAACACCTACAAAATTAAGGCCATTAATATGGATCAGGTCATTTGTTTTTTTTTTTCCTTTTATTTGAAGGCTCTGTGCAAGATTTTGGAACATGACTGCAGGGACACACTTGTCGTGTGATGAGGCTTGGGTTAAAGTCGACCTTCTGATTCATCCCAAATATGTCAGGGTGAATCCGAGGCCCTGTGCAGGACAGTCAGGAACGTCTACACCAAACGCCATGCAAACCGTTTAACTCTGGTGGTGATTTATTGTAATCGAGGCTTTTATGAACCTGGCACTGGATGAAATGGCAGAATCCTTTAGTTAAGGGGCGTCTGCAAACTTTTGGCCCTGTGGTGTATTTTTCAAACAGTTCTTTTGTGTTATCAAAATGTATATTTGACTGTAAATGATGTCAGATCCATAACACAGATTCAGTGTAAGTGCTGTTACGTTTGGACCGCGTACAAACACGTCTTACCATTGGATGTTACGCGTTAAGAAGCGCTTTCTTTGAAACTCCCCGTGCCCAGATATGTTCCCGGTCAGATTTAGTTCAGATCTCACATCCACCGTGCTGGAATTGCCCGAAAGCGTTTAGGATATTTTTATAACAACTAATAAAATCCAGAGTTATTAGAGCCTGCTGTCTGATCTAGACAGAGCCCGCGGTGTGGAAGTGTGTGGTCTAAATTCCTTCTCTCCTCCCGTCTCCGTGTCTGTGTGCTTCCGCAGTGACCTCAACAACAACAACCTGACCAAAATAACCAAGGCCGACTTTACGGGGCTCCGAAACCTCCGCATCCTGTGAGTATGAACCCGTTCATGAGTCAGATGTGTGCCGATACTTCACGTTCTCATCACTGGGTGAACCTTTGAGTGAGTGTGTGTGTGAGTGAGTGAGTGTGTGTGTGTGTGTGTGTGTGTGTGTGTGTGTGTGTGTGTGTGTGTGTGTGTGTGTGTGTGTGAGTGTGTGAGAGAGAGACAGACAGAGAGAGAAATTAAGAAAGACACATCCTGAACTATAATGTTAAAGGTTCTGGTTCTGGTTGTGTTCCTTAAAGTTAATGGTTCTGGTTCTGGTTGTGTTCCTTAAAGGTTCTGTTTCTGGTTGTGTTTCTAAAGTTAAAAGTTCTGGTTCTGGTTGTGTTTTTTAAAGTTAAAGGTTCTGGTTCTGGTTGTGTTTTTTAAAGTTAATGGTTCCGATTCTGGTTGTGTTTCTTAAAGATAAAAGTCCTGGTTCTGGTTGTGTTTTTAAAGTTAAAGGTTCTGGTTCTGGTTGTGTTCCTTAAAGTTAATGGTTCCAGTTCTGGTTGTGTTTCTTAAAGATAAAAGTCCTGGTTCTGGTTGTGTTTTTAAAGTTAAAGGTTCTGGTTCTGGTTGTGTTATTTTAAGTTAATGGTTCCGGTTCTGGTTGTGTTTCTTAAAGATAAAGGTCCTGGTTCTGGTTGTGTTTTTTAAAGTTAAAGGTTCTGTTTCTGGTTCTGGATGTGTTATTTAAAGTTAAAGGTTCTGGTTCTGGTTGTGTTTCTTAAAGATAAAGGTTCTGGTTCTGGTTGTGTTTCTTAAAGATAAAGGTTCCAGTTCTGGTGGTGTTCCTTAAAGATAAGGGTCCTGGTTCTGGTTGTGTTTTTTAAAGTTAATGGTTCTGGTTCTGGTTGTGTTTCTGAAAGATAAAGGTCTTGGTTCTGGTTGTGTTTTTTAAAGTTAAAGGTTCTGGTTCTGGTTGTGTTATTTAAAGTTAATGGTTCTGGTTGTGTTTTTTAAAGTTAAAGGTTCTGGTTCTGGTTGTGTTTTTTAAAGTTAAAGGTTCTGGTTCTGGTTGTGTTTTTTAAAGATAAAGGTCCTGGTTCCTGAGTTTCCACTCATTACAGCCAGACCAGGGTGGGCTGCGTGTGGGACGAATTCTTTGATATTGGTGTTGACTTAATAGGCAACAGTTCTCACACACACACACACACACACGCACACACACACACACACACGTCATCGAGCGCCCCTTCTAGGATCCGTCCTCAGTCCTTCCTGTTGATAATATATAGTTATTTGTAATTGTGGTTTTAATTTTCGCTGCTGCAGCCGTGACTTGCAGATTTATTTGGCCACCACATCCCCTCCTGTTTCAGATTGGAAGCCCTGGACTCCTGACAGCTCCTCATAATTGGACTCGGAGGTTTTGTTACAGGGATAAATTCCTGGTTTTGGTTCTTGCCAGACGTAATATTGATATTCTGGTGGTCTACCTGTTGGGGCAGCTCACATGAACAGGAGCGAAGGTTCCCCGTGGGCTCGTCTCTGTCGTTTGAGCTTCGTAGAAAATCTCTCGTCACCACTCCCATTAGTCACGAGGCTCGTTTATCATTCCGCTCGTTAATCATTCTGCACGCTAATCCTGGGTTATGCCTTCATCAGCTGCAACGCTCCTCTTCGTCATCTTCCTCAAAACTTTACAATGATTAGATAACTGAGTAATCAGAGGCACGTGGAATGACCAGCCGAGCGTCTGCTGAGGGGACCGCTGAGACCCTGGCAAGGCGGAACCTCAGCATGAACTCATCTGGAACGTGTCCAAAGGGCAATCCGTACTTAAAGGCGTGTCCAGAAGCTCTGAGAGAGGGACAGAGCGGGACTGAACAGCCTGTCAAGAAGCTGAAAAAGACAGATTTGAACTTAATGGAGGGTCAGGAAGCTAAGAGAGACGGAACCTGATTTACCGACATGCCAAGTACCCGAGAGAGAAAGTACCCAAGATAGAGAGAGAGCCTGATTTAATGGTGTGCCAAGTACCCGAGACAGAGAGAAAGAGCCCGAATTACTGGTGTGCCAGGTACCCGAGAGACAGAGAGAGGGAGAGAGAGAGAGAGAGAGCGAGAGAGAGAGAGCCCAATTACTGGTGTGCCAAGTACCCGAGAGAGAGAGAGAGAGAGCGCCCAATTATAACGTCATGCCAAGTACCCGAAAGAGGGGAAGAGAGAGAGAGAAAGCCCAATCTTAACATCATGCCAAGTATTACCCGAGAGAGAGAGGGAGAGAGGGAGGAGAGAGAGAGAGACCGAATTACTGGTGGGCCAGGTACCGAGAGAGAGAGAGCCCAATTTTCAACATAGCCAAGTGCCCGAGAGAGGGGAGAGAGCGCCCAATTATAAGTCATGCCACGTATTCGTGAGAAAGAGAGAGCCCATTTTTAACGCATGACAAGTGCCGAAGAGAGAGGGAGAGAGCGCCCACTTAAAAAAATCATGCAAGTACCCGTGGAGAGAGAGAGAGAGCCCAATTTTAACGTCATGCCAAGTACCTAGAGAGAGGGAGAGGAGCGCCCAATTATACTGTATGCCAAGCACTCGTGAGAGAGGGAGAGAGCGCCCAATTATAAATCATGCCAAGTACCGTGAGAGACGAGGAGAGAGCCCACTTGTTAACGTCCCCATGCCAAGTAGCCGAGAGAGAGGGAGAGGAGAGCCCAATTCCCACCCAATTATAACATCATGCAGTACCCGTGATGTGAGCAGAGAGAGAGAGAGAGCCCAATTTTAACGTCATGCAAAGTTTACCCGAGGAGAGAGGAGAGAGCGCCCGAATTATGGTGTGCCAGGTTAAACCGAGAGAGAGAGAGAGCACAATTTTAAAACATCATGCCAAGTGCACCGAGAAGAGAGGGATGAGAGCGCCCAATTATAAACGTCCTTGCCAAGATTCGTGAGAAAAGAGAGAGCCATTTTTAAGTCATGCCAAGTAAGACGAGAGAGAGGGAGAGAGCGCCCAATTATAAACATCATGCCAAGGACCGTGAGAAGAGAGAGAGAGCCCAATTTTAACGTCATGCCAACGGTAAGTAACCCGAGAGAGAGGGAGAGAGCGCCAATATAATGTCATGCCCAAAGACTATGAGAGAGGGAAGAGAGCGCCCCAATTATACATCATGCCCAAGTACCCGTTTTGGATGAGAGAGAGAGAGAGAGCCCATTTTAACGTCATTGCCCAAGTACCCGAGAGAGAGGGAGAGAGCCGCCGAATACTGGGTGCCAGGTACCCGAGAGAGAGAGAGCCCCAATTTGAAACGGTCATGCCAAGTACCGAGAGAGAGGGAGAGAGCACCCAATTATAACGTCATGCCAAGTGCCCGAGAGCGAGGGAGAGAGCGCCCACTTATAACGTCATGCCAAGTTACCCGAGGAGAGGGAGAGAAGCACCAATTATAACGTCATGCCAAGTACCCGAGAGAGAGGGAGAGAGCCCAATTTTAACGTCATGCCAAGTACCCGAGAGAGAGGGAGAGAGCACCCAATTATAACGTCATGCCAAGTACCCGAGAGAGAGGGAGAGAGAACCCGAATTACTGGTGTGCCAGGTAGCCGCGACAGAGCCAATAACGCAACTCCGTGACCAACAGAACTGACCTCCCCAGAGGCGGGATACGAAGCACTGTGACGAGAGGTCTGGTGGTCAGGGAGCTGCGATACGGTTCCTCGTACTAGAGCAAGTTCTGCTATCAAACCCTTCATATTCATCCAAAACCTCCCCCTGTCCTAATATTTTCCCATGGCTTCTTAACACAGCATCAAAACCTGCGTGAGAAAACCTCCTGCTCATTGTTTTTTTTTTCCTTGAAAGCATCTCATTTTCAGAGGGCATTTAGGACTTCTTTTTTTTGTTTTTTTGCCCGGGAGTGTTTGTGCTTCCTTTCGTTTCACTCCCATCATAATACCTTCCTGTTCTCTGAACTCCTTTTTCCTGCTTATTAGCGATGTTAAGTGTTCTCGGGATTTTGTGAATAGCACTAAATAAACTGAACCTGTGATTACAGAGATAATGATTATTATTATACTAATAAGTATTATTGCTATTAGAGAGAGAGGGAGTGAAGGAATGAGAGAGAGAGAGAGAGAGAGCGAGAGAGAGAGAGAGAGAGAGAGAGAGAGAGAGGGAGAGAGAGGGAGAGGTGTAATAACGAGACCATGATTGTGTAAATGAGCCTAATGCATAGAAGCTTGTTATTGGAATGTGACCTGGTGGGGACTCTTTCTGTGTGTGTGTGTGTGTGTGTGTGTGTGTGTGTGTGTGTGTGTGTGTGTGTGTGTGTGTGTGTGTGTGTGTGTGTGTGTGTTTTAGGCGTACAGTGAATCATGTACGAACAAGTTTACCCTCCTAGCGCAGGGATTAGTGTTTCACAAAGCGCCTATTTTCTCTCGTCTCACCCTCTTCCGTCTCTCTTTCTCTCTCTTTCTCTGTCTCTCTCTCGCTCTCTCACTCTCTCTCTCTTGCGAGTGCGCTTTTCCGTCTTACTCTCGCACCTTCTTGTGAATGAACATGCTAAGCCATTCATTCATTCCTGCAGTAAAGAGACTCTCAGAGTGAGTCATTATATATATATATATATATATGTGTGTGTGTGTGTGTGTGTGTGTGTGTGTGTGTGTGGTCATGGTACACCAGGTCGCGTTAGAGCGGTGCCAGTTTGGTACACACACACACACACTGGCACTTCTGCTGCACGCGTTAAGAGGGTCCAGGCCTTACAGTTTCGTTCTGAGCGTCTGAACTTGTGGGAGCTTTGATCCATCATGATCAGTCTCAATAACTGTTGGCACCCTTGGCACAGACGGGTATGACGGGTAAGTTACAGAAAAACAGGAGCGAACTTTTTCTTCCCAGTATGGCATGTCTAATCCCCCCCAAGTACCACCGTTGAACTCGCGGATGCCAGCATTTTATTTCCGCTTTCACAAGTTTCAAGGAGAGTCCAGTCTCGGTGGTGCCTCCAGCCTGGCCGGGTGTGCCCCAGACACAATTGTCTGAGGGCAGGATGGGCCAAAGGTGGAGGGTTACGATGGAAGTGACACATTCTTCCTTGATGGGTTGGAGTTATCTCATTATTCAACCATCATGTAAACAGAAATCAGATTAAGGAATTCCACATAGAGAGCTGGATTTCAGATTTTTCATCTGATTTCTCAGAGCGTGTATGCCACTTCCCCAAGTTTAAGAAAGGAATTGGTTTTCCCAGTCTGCGCATGCACGCAAGTCTAACCAACACGGTTGCCAGGTCACCTTTTTTTCAAATGTAGTCTTCATTTGGGTTCTTTTTCAATTAATTGTGGTGTTTTTTTCTGACGGAATCTGGCAACCCCGGAATTACAATTTGTGTAGACTCTGAAACGCAGAGTCTTCTTTCCTTCTTTCTCACCTTCATTCCTTCCTACCTTCTTTCTTTCCTTATTTTTCTTTAATTCCTTTCTTCTGTCCTTCCTTCCCTATGTCTCGGCTTCCTTCCTTTTTTACTTCTTCTTTCCTTCTTCCTTATAATTTAAATCGTTTTTCTCAGTCTGCACATGCACGCAAGCCTAAACAACTTGGTTGCCAAGTCCACTTTTAATAAGGAAAACAAAGAGTTGTCTTTGTTTGGGTTCTTTTTCCACTGACTGTGGCGTTTTTTCCTTGCGGGATCTGGCAACCCCGGAATTGCAAATTGTCGGAGACTCGTGGCGTTTCCGTCACACCTTTCTGTGAGATTATTGGCTGGTTGTGAAGCAGAAATCCGATTATGGCCTGGATCATTTTCTGCAGCTCATTTAAACAGACTCGTTGTTTTACAAACCCATAGTTATTCATGGCTGGCAAAGACAGAGCAAAGCAGGGACAGGGTCCCAGGGGAGGGTCTAGAGCAGCAGTCAGAGGGAGGTACGCCCTGGCGAGGGTGCCAGTTTGTTTCAGTGTTCCTTAAACGCACCACAGGATTTGGACCCAGGCCCTCAGGAACTGCTCGTTTCCAACAGCTGGCTCTTAGCTCTGCTGAGGTGGCACAGAATCCAAATTCCCCGAGGAAGATTAGAGAATACTTGAATGAAATCCCAGCCTCCACCGTTAAGGCGATAAGCAAAGAAGTTTAAAGCAGCCGTTGCTTTAAACGAACCCGCCTGGAAGAAGATTCAAGCGCGTTTTGCCCCCGATCACAATTAGACAGGCCCGGGAAGATCACAGTTGGAGAGTACGTTAGGCTTCCCCACGTCTCAACATTTATAAACCAAACGAAAATAAATCCGCTCTAATTATTCAGCCAGATTCTTCTGACGCTCTGACGGTTTCACGAAGCCGTCTGCCAGCAAACTCTCCAGGCTGATTTGGTGTGAAAAGATGGCCTTACAGTACAGAGCCTAATCCTCGCTGCTGAGGACGGCTGAGATTTGTAATGTCGTGGAGCTCCAAAGGCCCTGGGAAACTAGTTAGGATACATGGCACCATGGAGTACCAGGAGAGCTTCAATTAAAATCTGGCTTCTCCTGCCAAGAACCTGGTTGGCGTTGGCTCCTGCAGCAGGATGACGATCCAAAACATACATTCAAATCTACACAGAAATGGTTCAGCGAGTACAGAGGCGACCTCGACCTAAACGCCGCTGAACGTCTGGATAAGCTGAAGAGCAGACTGATTCTAGATCGGGCAGATTCTCAGATCTGATCCAGCCTTGCATGGTGGTGCTATGTTGGGAAAGGTGTGTTCCTTCTTTCCTTTCTTTCCTTTCTTCCTACTTTAATATCTTTCTTTCCTTCCTGTCATTCTTCTTTCCTTCTCTCCTTCCTTCCTTCTTCCTTCCTTCCTTCCTTCCTTCCTGTCTTCTTTCTTTCTCTCGTTCCTTCCTCGTTTCCTTTCTTTCCTTCTTTCCTCCCTTTTCTCCTTCTTTCCTTTTTTCTTTCCTTCTGTCTTTCCTTCCTTCTTTCTTTCTTTCTTTCTTTCTTTCTTTACTTCCTTCCTTCTTTCTTTTTTCTTTCATTCCTTCTTTCTCACCGCCCTTCCTTCTTTCCTTTCTTTTTTCCTTCCTCCCGTTATTCTTTCCTTCCTTCTTCTTTTGTTCCTTCTTTCCTTCTTTTTTTCCTTCCTTCCTTTTTTCTTTCATTTCTTCTTTCCTTCCTTTTCTCCTTCATTCCTTCCATCCTTCTTTCTCTCTCTGTCTCCTTCCTTCCTTCTTTCCTTTCTTTTTATTCTTCTTCATTTCTTTCCTTTCTTCCTCCTTCACTTCCTCCTTTAATTTCTTTCTTTCCTTCATCCCGTTCTTCTTTCCTTCTCTCCTTCCTTCCTCCTTTGCTTCATTTCTTTCTTCCTTTTTCTCTTCCTTCTTTATTTTCTTTCCTTCCCTGCTTCCTTCCTTCATTCCTTCTTTCCTGTCTTCCTTCTTTCTCTCGTTCCTTCCTCGTTTCCTTTCTTTCCTTCTCTCCTTCCTTCTCTCCTTCTTTCCTTTTTTCTTTCCTTCCGTCTTTCCGTACTTCCGGGTCTGGACCTAACGTGGAAGTTAGTTTGATGTTAACACCACTAAACTTTGTTACAGAGCAGGGGCTTTGAATGTTGTTGGGCTGTGTGATCTGTGGTGTGTGTGGTGTGTGTGTGTGTGTGTGTGTGGTGTGTGTTGTGAAGTATTTCATGTAAATCATAACTGTGGCATGATGTTAAAAAGAATCCACCCAGGGTGCCCGTAGTTCTGCCAGCTAGACTATCAGTTGGAATGACATAAAACTCTTGGTTTGGGGCTGTGTCAGGTTTGTTATGAGAGAGATTAGATGGTTTCCAGATTTTCTCTGTTATAAAACAGGACTCTGAGAAGAGCAGTTGTCAGATATCACACTCGAACCTTGCGCTATAAATTATAGACAAACTCTAAGCCAGGGTGCCAGTTTCACCTGTTTTCATATCAACCATTTCAAAAATACTATAACTTGCAATTTTACATTTTTTCTTTTAACTTTAAGGATGTTGAACAAAACCAACTGGCCAACAAAAATGAGGAATTGTTGTTGTTTTTTTCATATTTTGCCCACTTAAATCCTGCCATTATTAATGAACTAGGTAAGGAACTGCATTGTTGATGTCCCTTCAGTGGAACAGGTTTTGATGGGGAAGGGGAAGGGGAGGAGGGAACCGGGTTGCGGATGAAGGGTAAACAGGAGAGACTAGCAGTTTCTAGACTTTAGAAACAAGCCCAAAAACCGCAACCTTGACTAACAATGCTAGTCGTAGGAATCTTCGTGGTGGTTACCACAAAACACAAACGTTAACACAAACCATGCCCAGTCCAGGAATATTATATTAAATTATGTAGTTTCATTAAGGAAAGGCAAAAACCTGAACACGATTAAAATAGATAATTATGAAGCCCTGGCGTACGATTAAAGAGCGAGTGTTAGTCCAGAGTGTTAGTGTTAGTGTTTGCGTGTATCATAATGTCGTTCTCTGCCGCAGACACTGATGGAGAACAAGATCAGCGTGATTGAACGGGAGAGCGTTCCAGGACCTGAAGGAGCTCGAGAGGCTGGGGAGTGAAAACGTAATGTTGTTCAGTCCACAACGTTGCCAGTTGGTTAATCTAAAAACCAGTCCGTGCCTTGCGCCACGTAACGGTCTCCCCTTGCCAGCAAAATTGATGGGTTCGGCGTTAAGAGCTGGCTCTGGAACGGACGGCGGTACGTCATCGGGTCTGAGGCGGCGCTGGCACTCGGTTTAGCTGGGTTAGTACGTTCGCCGTTAATTCGATCGGATGACGTTTTTGAAGACATTTAAACGGCTAGAATACATTGGGCTTTTCACCCGTCAAGATTGGTACATTAAGGCAAATTGTGTCAAAAATCAAGGGCCCGGTGGGCCAAATGTGGCCCGCCATGTCATTTGATGTGGCCCGTACGAGCTTAGGGGAAAGCAGACTGCCTGCAATCTAGTGTTCACAGGTTAAACATTAATCGGGCATGAATTGTGGGAAATGAAGTTTATGGTCAAGCACGCTTTTAGACTTAATTATTAATTATTTTTACGCCACTGACCTTTTAAACTACATTTCCCACAATGCATACGTCACTAAAGTAAGTAATTCAGAGGTTATTTTAACATTAAGGGAGTAATCCATTCATTTACATTACATTTGGGTTAAATTATTACTTATAATGTATCTGACAAGTTACATCTGGCCCTTTGGGGGCAACCATTTATGCTGATGTGGCCCTCTGTGAAAATGAGTTTGACCCTTGACGGAAGGCATGATGTTCGGAATGTACATTCACTATAACCTATATTCTACTCGTTATGGCATCGCATCGCTAGGTGCCAGGTACCCACACATCGTCTGGCTCCTTAGCCCAAAGGTAACCCATATACAGCTTCATAACTGACAGACCTCACCTCTCCAGATCTGGGATAGGAACCCAGGAACCAGCCCAGCACTGTAAACTGGCACCGTACCCACTGATTTGTGGGTGGTTTGTATCCCGCCTCAGGCAAGGTGAGGTCTGAAGGATACAGTTGCATTTGGTCCCTGGACACGAGGAGTTTCTGAAAACTAGAACTTCAGAAGGAATTTCCTGGAAAAGTAAAAGTTCAGAAGCGGATGTCTGGTAATGTAGAGCTTTTATGAGTGGTCTCCTAATGCAGCAGAATTTCATAAGCAGTGCACTGGTACTGAAGAAGTTCAGAAGCAGTTTTCTGGTACTGAAGAAGTTCAAAAGCTGTTTTCTGGTACTGTAGACATTTTATGAGCAGTTGTCTGGTACTGTAGAAGTTCAGAAGCAGTTTTCTAGTACTGTAGAAGTTCAGAAGCTGTTTTCTGGTACTGTTGAAGTTCAGAAGCAGTTTCCTGGTACTGAGGGGGTTCTTGGTACTGTTGAAGTTCAGAAGCAGTTTCCTGGTACTGTTGAAGTTCAGAAGCAGGTTTCTGGTACTGTAGAAGTTCAGAAGCAGTTTTCTAGTACTGTAGAAGTTCAGAAGCTGTTTTCTGGTACTGTTGAAGTTCAGAAGCAGTTTCCTGGTACTGAGGGGGTTCTTGGTACTGTTGAAGTTCAGAAGCAGTTTCCTGGTACTGTTGAAGTTCAGAAGCAGTTTTCTGGTACTGAGGGGGTTCTTGGTACTGTAGAAGTTCAGAAGCAGTTTTCTGGTACTGTTGAAGTTCAGAAGCAGTTTCCTGGTACTGAGGGGGTTCTTGGTACTGTAGACGTTCAGAAGCAGGTTCCTGGTACTGTAGAAGTTCAGAAGCAGTTTTCTGGTGCTGTAGAAGTTCAGAAGCAGTTTCCTGGTACTGAGAGGGTTCTTGGTACTGTTGAAGTTCAGAAGCAGTTTCCTGGTACTGTAGAAGTTTTATGAGCAGTTTCCTGGTACTGTAGAAGTTCAGAAGCAGTTTCCTGGTACTGTTGAAGTTCAGAAGCAGTTGCCTGGTACTGAGGGGGTTCTTGGTACTGTAGAAGTTCAGAAGCATATTTTAGTCCACTTCTTTATGAATCTGTTTCTGAATGAATAATGATTAATTAATTTGAGCATGAATAAGGCAGGTGATTATGAATGTGTGCGTGTCCAGATCAGGGGTGTCCCCATTACTGTACCTTGTAGGGTTGTATCATTTCCTTCCGACCCTGACCTCAGCATGCTCTGCCGGGTGTGGCCAATCGGAGCGGTCACTCTCTAAAGCGTCTGAATGCCCAGCTCTGCTGGGATTGTCCAGTAAAGCCATGAACGGGGTGAAGGTGTGAGCTTGGACTCCAGAACCTTATGCTTCTGCACTAAACATCATGACGCATTAGCGCCATAAATAGTATGCGGTTTGGAATGCTTTTGTTTGAACCAACAACAACAGGGAGTTTCTCTAATCTTAACGAGGTACCAGCTTAACGTGGATTAACGCGCCAAAACAAGGAGCGAACGACGCCGGATCCCTGACGCCTGTCGCAAACACGCCACGCTGGCAAACGGATAAAGCGTTCAGTCATTGTGAGATATATTTAAGCTGCCAGATTAAGGTTTTTCTCCCGAGAATTGCATCGAACAGATTGACGGAGCTTTAAGCGCTTAAAAGGACACGTTCCATCAAACCTAACATGGATTAAAAATCTAAAGAAGCATTAGATGATGTGCAAAATGTACGATCTGTACAGCTGCTCAGCATCAGGTGTGAATGTCCCTGCCTTTGTCTGTTTTTGGTCACCAAAAATAGGCATGAAAGAGAGGTAGGCGTGATAACGAGGTACGACGGCACAGATCTGAGCGCTCGCTTAGGAATCAGGAATCCTCGTCTTGGCACAGGCGAGATACAGAACGGAGTGTCTCAGTGCCAAAGCCCTGGTTCGTATCCCGCCTCTGGTGAGGTGAGGTCTCAGAGTTGCATTTGTCCGAAATTCCAGTTGATGAACATCCTGGCATGAAAGTTCGCGTTGGGCTTTGAGTGGGCTGGGTTGGGTCTTTGCGTTACAGTACAACTTGTTAAAGTTTGTGCACCTTTTCAGCCTTTGTTTCTAAGATCCAGGAATTTACAGACGCTCTCCTGCGGCGAAGAGAAAAGTATCCAAGCTCTGTTCATGTGTAACTCCTGTTTATGCTACGAATCGGAATAATGTTAGATAGACACTTCATAATTATTAAAGTGGTCATGTATACATCATATAATCTAGAAATCAGTTGGATCTTACCCCAGAGCTGGATTTTACCCCAGTAAGCGGATTACACGTAGCATGTATACCAGGTACCTGATTATAACCAGTGTTTTCAGTCTGCGCATGTGCACGAGCCTTCCACCAAGGTTGCCAGGTCTGCGTATTTCTTTCTATCCTTCTTTCCTTCCTTTCTTCTTTCTTTCCCTCTTTCTCTCCTTCCTTCCTTCCTTCTATAATTTTTCCTTCCAGTTGATTTCATTTTCCTCAGTCTGCGCATGCACACAAGCCTAAACAACTACACTTATTCTGAAGGGTTGTCTTTATTTGGGTTCTTTTTCCACTGACTGAGGCGTGTTTTCCTTATTGTATCTGGAACCCCCGGAAATACAATTTGTGGGAGTCTCAGAAAGAAACGGAAGCATAACGGCAATCGAACACTTTGTGGAGACTCTGTATGTAGAGCAGTGTATACTCCTGAAAATGATAATTTGACTATTTAATGTTAAAATTTGGAGCTTACGTCACCTCTTTCTGTGACATTATTGGCTGGTTGCAAAGTAGAAATCCGATCATTACCCGAGTGTGAACCCGGAGGTTTAACATGATCTGATAACTCGTTTTGCATGACAAAATCAGAGTTTATTAAGTGCATGTAGACGCACTCAGTGTTTGGAAATCGGATTATGTATGAGTTCAGGGTTTAAACCGGTGTAATTGTGGGATAGAGGTCTTAGACGGTCCAGTGCATCCTGGGTTGAACAACGTATTATTGGAAAAAATATCGCTTGTGTGTTATTGTGTGTATGTGTGTGTGTGTGTGTGTGCTTGTCATTAGCTGTGTGTTGTGGGTTTGTGTGTAATGTGGGTTAATGTGTCTTGTGGTCAGGAGAATCTGATGGAGAGACATTGTTGTCTGACAGCCAGCTCAGCCCTAGGGAACGAACACACACACACACACACACACACACACACACACACAAACACACACACGGCTCTTTTAGTGAGTGACAGTGGAAACTGGAATTACGCTCTTAAAGCTTTCGACCCCCCTTCCTCGTTTCCCCGCTGGGTAACTCTTCCCCCCTCGCATTCCTCACTCACACACACACACACACACACTGATGCCTTATCTTTACGGAGTCCATAAATGTGGCGCCGTGGGTGTGGTGGAGTCAGTTGGAGTTTATATTTACCATTAATTAATTCTGTATCCGATCTCAGATCCTCCGCTGTACTTACCGGTGGGGATCGGATTTCCCCCGTTCTCTTGCACAGAGGCGAAACACAGCTGCGTTTTCATCCATGTTAGGATTCGGTACTCATTCTGGACTTAGTCAGTCACATGCACAAACTAAAAAGAGAAGGAAACATCCGGAAACCGCTGTAGATGTTCAGGTCGAGTCAAATCAGATTGATTTCTGTAGCACTTTTTACACAGAGCGTCGTCTCAAAGCAGCTTTACAATTTTAGATTATAGTCTAATATCTACGTCCAATCCCAAACTGAGCGAGCCTAGGGCGACTGTGGCGAGGAGAAACTCCTGAAACGTTATGAGGAAGAAACCTTGGACTCAAAAAGGGACCCGACCTCTTTGAGTGGCGTAGGTGATGAATGCAAGAATGAAACTCTTTTACCTAGTCAAAGAAGTCTGTGGGAATGGTCCAGAAAATAACGTAAAAAGATGCGTATC